>LBNU01013563.1:51125-64862 GCA_014162995.1 Artemisia annua
CAAGCCTATGGTAATCTATTTGCTATGACATGTAGTGAGTGTTATTTTCCGTTTTCATTTATGAGATATACTTCTATGACATTTGAGAGATGAGAGAACCCAAAAACTATTTGTGAGGTGCTAGTGTATGATTTCCGTGCGTGTTATGATTAGGGTCTAATAACTATTTGTTGTAATTACTTTTATATTCGTGTTAAATGACCCCTAACTCATATTTTGATTGGAATAAAAGCTCATTTGCTTGAGGACAAGCAAATCTCAAGTGTAAGGGTATTTGATGAGACGAAAAGTGTTACGCTTTTAAGGGGTCATTTAAGCCTTAATTCGTATAAATGTTATCAAATATTGCCCTAAATCATTCCTTTTGTCATTTTAGGTACTTTTGAGAGGAATTCTAGAAAACATGCATATTTGGACGTTTTTGGAGAATAAAAGTGAAGAAAACGACAAAGTCTCAAAAGAAGCAGAAATTACAACCTGACGGCGTCAGAGTCACAAGGTGACGCCGTCAGCAAGCCTTGACAAAAGAGTGGAAACCAATTATCAAATGACGGGCCAGAAAGATATTGGAAATTAACACCTGACGCCGTCAGGTGTTAGAAGATGTAGGCCGTCAGGTTATGATTTAAAGAGTGACGGCCTAGAGAGGAATAGAGAGTGACGGCGTCAGAAGTGGATCTAGGCAATCCGAGAAACCTAATGGCGGCGAGCTGACGGCGTCAGCCTCTATAACCTGACGCCGTCAGAATGTAAAATCTATATATAGTTTTCTATTTTTCATTCATTGAGTGTGGAACTTTGTGGAGAACTTTTGGCACCAAACTCTAGACGAATTTTCTGTACTCTTTAGGGTTTCCAACCCTTGGAACCCTCATGCTTAATTAAAGATAAGTCTTCACTTTAATTCAATCAATATGTCTATGTGTTGGTTGATTATCTCTTTTGCTTGTCTTTTAATTAACATGTGTAGCTAAATTCTCTTGTGTTTGCTTAGATCTAATGAAACCTAACTATTAATTATTGGTTAATTGATGTGTTGTTGTTTGTTGGGATGATTGTTCCATCAATGTTAGGCTCAAGAAAACTGGCCAACCTCCTTTATGGTAACGTGCTTGAACGTCTTGGGAAACATGTAGCCAAGGCATACTAGGCTATTAAGGTAGTATTTAACGCATGAGCCACTGTTTACAATCCCTATGGTTGTGCCGTGCATGGCATAGGAGGAGATAAGAGCTCATAGAATTGGAGAGATATGTATGCCACTCCATGAGTTATTAGGAATACACCCTTCATCCACACAAGTAACATACATATCAATTAACCGGTAAAAGATAGTTAGGGAGTAATGAAGTCTAAGTAAACACAACTTTTCTCCATATAGTTTTCACAACCAAATAGTTTAGTTATTTTATTTTATTTGCAATTGTAGTTATTTTGGGTTAGTTGACTAGCAACTAATTCCGCCCACTCCTTCAAAACCGAGATTTTACTTGCTTTCCTAAAAATATAAAAATACAAAAAGAATCTTCCTTCACCCTTAGACCTATTAGAGTAGTTTTTCTATCCTAACGAATACTATTCCCTGTGAGAGAACGATCAATCCCCCATACTTACCACTATCCTATACTACATCGGTCAGGTACAATGCCTGGTGGGATTGTAAGCCTCTTGAGATCCCTCGAGAGGTAAAACCTGTTGTAAGGTCACAAAACCACGCATCATTGAGTCCCAAAAGTACGGCATGGGATCAGTTTCGTATAAGCATAGCTTCTGCATTAGTGGAATTAGCTACCAATCAACCTTTTTATTTTTCATGTATGCTTCTTGATGGTATGCTTTCTCATATCAATAATGGTTCACCGTTTTTGATGTACCCTAGATTTGTTCAATTGTACTTCCTAAAAAGGTGTTTACATTCATGGCTACGAATAGTGTCCTGTTTTTCGGGCGCAATACACCTTTGACTGATCATATATTGGAAGTAGCACAGTCTGTTAGAGAGGAAGCTGATTCAACTAATGATGCTGAGCATTCAGATTCAAGGGAAGGTACTGCTTCTCAACATACTGCTCCATGGGAAGGTACTGATTCTTCGCAAAGTACTGCACATAATGATTCAAATCAAGGTGTGAATCACCCACCAACTCCCAATGATTATACTTCCACAGATGGGCCTCAAACATCTGGAGGAGATGAGGGAGTGATGGATAATTATACTTTGACACGAGAATTACGAAGGCTGAAGAAAGACAATGAAGCTCAAGCTGCACAAATATTGAAGTTGAAAAATAAGTTCAAGAGATTGCATAGATTTGTTTGGCCACTAGTTAAGCATCACAGGTTATGGGTGAAGCAACAGAAAAAGAGTGGTCAGCAATCTCAGAAGGTCTCTAAGTCTAAGAGAAAGAAGCTCACAAAGCAATCTTCATTCACATTGGGGAGGAATTTGGAGAATTTGAATGAAGATGCTGACACTCATGAAGATCTAAATGAGAAGTTCATGCGATGCATCATGAGGATACACCACTCTTTGACAATATTGTTCATCAAGATACTGCTGAAAGAAAAAGTGATGAAACTGAGCAAGTTAATCTTGCAGATGACAATGTTGTTGTTGATGTTAAGAGTGGAGATACAGAAGAAGTAGATTTGGAAGGTACTGATGCTCAAAGTACTGGTGTTCAAGGTACTGTTTCTCAAGGTACTGTTAGGCAAAGCCTTATTATACCAAGAACCTTGGATTTTGATGAAGAAGCTGGTCCTTCAACAATTATACATGAAGAAGTTGGTACTTCAAATTCAATTCAGCAAGAAGAGATTAGGGAACATAGTGCTAGTGATGATGAGACCATTGCTAATATGTTGCTGAACATCTCAAGACCAAGAGGTATTAGTATTCATGGAGTTGAACAACCTCAAGCTTTACAATCTTCTTCTCAACCTACTCAAGAAATGGATCCAAAAGATAAAGGAAAAGGAATTATGATAGAATCCAAGAAAAAGAAGAAGAAGTTCACTTTGGAAGATTTAAGAGCTGAAATTGAAATATCAAAGAAGCCAGTTGTTCAACCAAGAAGGCCACAGGCTAAGGAAAGAAATGCCATGATGAGTTATCTGAAGGGTCGAGTATATAAAGGTTTAAAGAAGTTGAGATATCCATAGATGAAAAATCTATATGATGCTGTTAAAGAGTCTATTCAAAGAAATCTTGATAGTTTTATTCCTATGAACTCTGAAAAGGAAAAGCAGTTTATGGATGCAAGAAAAGATAGAGCTGCCAAAAGAAGTTCAAATAGAAAGAGGACAACTAATGATGAACAGCCATTAAAGAAGTTCAAGTTGAGAACAGATACAGTTGATGAGCTGAGAAATTATTTAAGAGTTGTTGATTTTGAGCATCCACTGCCAAAAGAAGTTGTTGAGACAAAGTCTATGATTTCTACATTTGAAGTTGTAGAATCATCAGAAGGAGATTATCTTATCTTTCATAGAGAAGATCAAAGTTTTACAGTGTTCAACTTGTTGTGGGACTTCCTGCACATGATAGACAGAGAAGATTTACTTCATTTGTATCAACAAGTGCAAGACTATTGTGAGCACATTCCACCAAAAGGAGTGGGTTTAATCTTACTGGGTGATCTTACAACTATCTGGGAAACAAAGGAAACAAGTAATGATGCTCTCTGGGATACTCAAGAAGATTGGAAAATCACAAGATGGAGATTTTTTGAAACATCAAGAGTGCATTTACTTGAGTTAGAAGATGGTACCACGATTCACATGCTAGCAGAAAGGAGATATCCTCTTACAAGAGATCTCATGATCAGAATGCTAGATCATGGTATGGAAGTTGAAACTGAGAATGAAACAGCTCTTATGGTGATTGAGTTGTTTATCAAATGGACAACTTTAGAAGATGATGATGCATGATTACTGGTATGATTTTTGTTACATAATTCTTTTTGAAGAATAAGTGCTTTATTCAAAGTACTGCTAGACAAACAGTACTTTATCAAAGTACTGCTTGCAGCACAAAACCAGTAAAGTCTTTTAATAAAAATTAGTAATTTTTGAAAGGTGCAAAATACTTTTTGAAGCACAAGATAACAGTAACAAATTGTTTTGAGAATAACACATGGTGTTAGTATCTGTACTACACAGCAAATGGAATCAACTCACCATGTTTAATAAACAAGAAAGAGTTTGATTCATCATGAGGGTACGGCTCTGATGTGATTATCAAATCCATTTTTAGTTGATAATTTACTAAAAATTGTATGGTTTTCAACTCACCATATCTGTAATAGTGAAGAGTTGGCTAGCCCACAAGATAATGGCTTGTGGTAAAGTCTGTGCAAAATCCATTTGTATGGTAATTAGTTCACCATGGTAGTAATTTTAATAAAAGAACTAACTAGTCCAAAAGCAAACGGCTCTTGGTAAAGACTTAACAAATCCGTTGATAGCTGATGATTTGCTAAAAATCATATGGTTATCAATGTACCATGGTTTTTAACCTAAACATTGGCTACTCCAGAGTTAATGGCTTTGGTAAAGAGACATCAAATCCATTAATTTTCAATGATTCACCTCTCACAGGAGTTAACACACCTGGAAGTGATGAGAATAGTATGAAACTTTATGATCTGATGTACATTTTGTCATATGTTGCTGAGTAGCTGAGAATACTAGTTGCTGTGAAGATATCATCTGTTGCTGATAAAGATTACTTTGATGATGACAATGTAAAGATACAATCTTTCCTTGAAGACAAAGATATTGAAGTTAAAAAAAATTACAAAAGAACTTGAAATCAAGCAAGTAGAATTCAAGTTAGGGGAGGATTGTTGGGATATAAAGTCAAAGTACTGCTGAAGATCAAAGTACTTCTCGTGTAGAAGAAAGTCAAAGTACTTCTATTGTTAAAGGACTGATATGCAAATCGTTTAAGGATTGTTATGTAAAAGATATAATTATTAGATTAGAATATTCTAGAATTAGTTTACTTATCGTACAAGAATTGTAAACCGACTAGGGTTTTCCTTATACCTATAAAAGGACCCCTAGGTTGGCATTAGAGAAATATACATACACGTACGAGATTAGAGAGTTATTTAGCGATTAGGGTTGTTAGTGAATCTGTATAATAAGCAGATTCAAAGTTTGGTTTTAATAAAATCGTTGAATTTTTGTTATTCTTCTTAGCTTTGTTGAAGTAGATTCTGCATACTTAACAGAGTTATATCAGTGTTTCATCATTAGTAGTTTTGGATTTAATTTATTCAAGATTGCTAAACCTTTACAAGCTACATAGTTAGTTTGGTCAGAGTATACATCGTTCCAACAATATTGAAAATTTATTTTGTTCTACTTCGTTAAGTGTTTGGTTGTGTGATTATGATAAAACGAATACGTGCTTAATGATACAAATAAATCCTAATACCTTTTAGGATACATTTTCATAATTTTAATCTAAGGTTTACTTGGGGACAAGTAAAGTTCAAGTGGGGGGATATTTGATGACATCAAATAAGTACATATTATTGTCATCATTTATCCTATTTATTTGACTTGTTTTATTACATTATCTATGAGAATCGATACTTAATTGTTTACTTTAGTAATTCTTAGGTAAAAACAAGCAATTGGTGAAACTTGGCGATTTTGGACGAATTATGGAGCAAAACAAGCAAGATGTCAAAAGTCTACTGAAATCCAGAAGATACGCCGCAATATCATACTTAGATGAATTCGAAGACCATTGTCTGACATTGAAGAATGCGCCGCATGGAATTCTACCATGCGCCACTTATGAAACTTTGGTCAACGAAGAACATCAAGCTTGTTCTACTCCAAATACGCCGCATTATACTTCTAACATACGGCGTATCACTATCAAGATTTCACTAGATACAATCCAAGATATTGAAGGACATGCGCCGCATAAAGATTCAAGTTACGCCGCATCTGAAGACGGTGTACGAATATTCCAGAATATATTAATCTTCGACCCCACGCAAAGTTAAGTACATGCGCCACATCATACCCTCTCAGAGAAACTATAAATACCTCAAGACCTAGACGAATTTTGTGTGCACCATAACCCTAAGGAAACGAACTCAGTCAAAGAAGCATCACAAGACACACCCAAATCGAAGATATTAGAGCTGTAAGAAGGTCCTGCATGTATTTAATTCATTAAGTAGTTTTGTTTTATTGTAATAGTACACTTTAATGAATCGGGATTGATGGGCTGAAATCGGCCACCAGACCGCACCCCTTAATATTGTTTTCCCATCAATTAAAGTCTATATGATGATGTCTTTGGTGACTTATATTAGTGCATTGATTACCTCTATGTTTAGCTGAGTCTTCTAGGCTACCATACCTGTTCCTCGCCTATTTAGCTGATGTCTTTAGATAAATAGGATAATCATAAGTAATCATCAAGGGTTTACTTGCCAATGTAACGATCCAACGAAAAAGGTTTAATTATATACGCTTCATATAGAACTAGCAATAAAACAAGTGACAAGCTACTTAACTATCAGGACAGGCCTTCTTTTGCTTCTAACTATCTATCTGTGTACGTGTTTGCTATTCGCTGATTCGTNCAAATCCTTAGAAGCCAATGATTGTAATAAACGCATATTGGCGTGTCCTAGTCTTCTATGCCATAGAGTAGAATTATCATTAACCGTAGCTAAGCATATATTGTCACTAGGTTTGTTACTAATTTTCATGAAATATAGGTTACCTTTTCTAATTCCTTTGGCAATTAATTTTCCATCCTTTATGATCTCACTATCATCTTTGGAAAAGATTACCTTGCAATCATTGTCACAGATTTGACTAATACTAAGTAGATTAAAACCTAGGTTATCTACATATTCCACATTAGTTATAGTAAGAGAGTTATGAGTGATTGTACCTTTGCCGATGATATTACCCTTGAGTTTACTTCCAAATGTAACATTACCTCCACTACATTCATTATACGATGAGAATAGCTTGCGGTTACCCGTCATGTGATTGATGCATCCACTATCTTTAACCCATTCGTCGGGCTCCAATTCAATTCCCAAGCATATCTCTTTTGAAGATCCAGCCATGAGACATGTTTCATTCTTACCATCTTCATCGCTATCACTCCAAGCACCGCTTACATATGCCCTTTGGTTTTTGTCCTTTGCTTGGTGTGGACAATCTCCAACTAAGTATCTTGTATCACCACATCCAGAACATCTTTTCTCGCCCTTGCTATATCTATCTTCACGAGCTTTCTGAGGCGCTTTCTTTTCATCTCGCGGTTGTCTTATGAATCTTCCTCTTCGCTTAAAGAATTTCTTGAAATCTCTAACCGCCAAAGCATACTCTTCGTCTTCACTCTCCGAGCTTGAATCCTCATCATCACTTAACTCCTTTTTAGCTTTCAAAGCAATTGATCTTCTTTCCACTGCACCTTGCTTTTGACAATCTTGGAATCATTTTTGATGATTAACTCATGGACCTTTATGTTACCAATCAGATGCCAAGTCTTTGGATTCTTCAATCGCCATGACCTTTGCTCTCCATTTTGGATGTAAAGCCCTGAGAAATTTCCTAACACAACTTTTGACAGAAATACCTCCATCGAGTGCTTTTAAACTCGTGATAATGGTGTTAAATCTAGCAATGCACTATCTATAGATTCGTCTTCAGGAATGACGAATTGTTCATATTGTTGAACCAAAAGATCGATCTTGTTATCCTTAACTTGATTATTATCTTGATGAGTGACTAAAAAAGTTTTCCAAATATCTTTAGCCGTATTACACATGAAAATTCTTTGAAATTCCTTTTTGGGTAAAGCATTGTAAATATCCATTTTTGCTTCATCATTTTTAGCTAATTTCTTTTTAAGACTTTCGCTTTGTTTATCATAAGAAACAATTTCATTTTGTTTAGTTTGCGGTTTATATTCAATAGGTTTAAAGTCACCCATGGTTAACATGCCAAGATCAAGATCTTTTGATTTCACATACGTTTCGAATCGAGTTTTCCAGTAAATAAAACTATCAGTCACAAAGAGTGGTGGTCTTTGCATAGACTGCCCTTCTTGATATTATACAAATTCCATTGATCGTTTCAAGTTTTAAAATACCGTATATTTTAAAAAGTCTTGAGCAACCTGGCTCTGATACCAATTGTAGAAACTAGAAAGCGGGTTGAATAGTTTCACCATTATTATTTACGTTTTAGAAAATTTACTTTACAAGTTGTGTTTATGAAAATTATTCGACTCGATCTTTATGTAAAATCAACTCAACAATAAATATAAGCAATAACAAGTAAATAAGTAAAGATAAAGAAAGGAAAGATCAAACCGGCACACGAAGATTTATAGTGGTTCGGCCACGAAGCTCACTCCTTCGCCCCTACTCCACTCCTCGAGTCTCACACTCGAGAGTTTCACAAACACTATATCAACACACTCCCTTATGGCGGAACAAACCATATACAAGCTTACACCAAGTTTAACAACACTAAGCGGAATGTTGAGTCCTAATCCTAGCTAGAACCAATCTATCAAAGCCCGCGTGGCTTCACACCTCGTACCAACATGATGGCACGATACAATACAACACACAATACAAGACTTGCACTCAAGTCCTATTACATACAAGAAACAATGAATAAGAATGGTGATAGATCCATAACAATGGTATGAGATGAGCAAGACTATCCTTCAACACTTCGTCTATCGACTACAACGAGTGTTCTTCTCTTGCATTTTAGAGGAATAATGAGTGTGATCACTTGTAAACAACTTAGAACCCGATAATGTGATCAAAGAATATAATTTGGAAAGGATTTTAGAATACAGAAAGTTTTAGTGCATAAGAGGTGAAGTTTTCTGAAAGAGAACAGTTCTGTATTTATAGACGCCAGGAAAGAGACGGACGGTCTCGTAAATACCAGACGGTCCTTTATCAATAAGGGACCACTGGCCGCTTTAAGGGACCGTCCCGACAGAGACTCCCATTTTTGTCCTGACATGGGGAAAATTTATCGGGTGAAAAAGTCTTGTCGGTTTTGAGCGGGAAATATGGCTGTTATGAATTTGAAATTTGAAAACATTTTCTTAATAAAGCATTTCTTTAAATTATACAAAAATACTTTTGCAAAAATGTTTTGTGACATGAAAATGTAAAGTTTTGATGAAAAAATAAATCCTTTGATCACATACACAAGTTGGTAGATATTTATACATACCTTAAGTGATGTTGAAGACGAAAACGAGTTTTATCGATTAGAAACTTATTAATCGTAGTTTTACGTAACGTGTGTTTGTATTTTTTGATTATCAAAATTAGTAGAGACCAATTAATGCAAATGATGTTTTTGACATTATTTGTATTAACACTATATCTCATTTCTTGCTCTTAAGGTGTGAGTTCATAGCCCCACTTTTTTTTTTCTATTTTAACTACTTTGCAAACTACTGGCGTGAGATACATGCTCTGTTTTTACTATGATCACAATTGTTTGAAAACTGTTCTTTGAACTGAAAACTTATATTTTCTGGTACTGTGAGTGAAGCAGTAGCCATATTCAGTAGCATTTGATAAGCACCAAGTACCGTTTTTGCCACATCTAAGACCCTCAGATAATGAACCATTAATCACCTATGGGTGAGCGCGAATATAGGGATATAGGCCTATAGGAATTAACCCTCTCACTCCTTTTATTGGATAGGCAAATTGCGGTGTACTATATTCGATTTTACCAGGTATCTGGCATGTACCTGGTCTTGGGAGCATTATTATATTATGAAATTCCGCAGTTATTGTCGACGTATAGTGTTTGTTAACGTTTTGCTTTAATGAGCTTAGCATTATCATTACAATATTATATGCACAGTGATGTATATTTATTGTTGGTTACGGTATTTGCATATGTTGCTTATATCTTCCTGATTAAAATCTTATGCTCAACTTATTTACTAAACCTATGGATTACACTCAACATTTATGTTGACCTTTAAGCATGTTTATCTCAGGTATTAATTAGCTATTAAAGCATTCTTTTGGGCACGTTGGAGTGGCTAGGACTAAAGGAGGCTATCTATCTGTGGTAGCTTATCTATCTTTTACTATCTTTTCATTCATATCATTCGTAAAACCTTTTGTGTGTCTTTTGATTTCCGCTGCAAAACTTTGTTATTTCTGTTGCAAACTCTATTTACTTTCCGCTGCTACTTTGATAAAGAGTCTTTGAACTCTAAATGGTTGTAAACTCGAATGATATGTTTTAAAGATTTATAAACGTCCCGTGTTCCGGTCGTTTACTATAAATGTTACTATTTTACCCTTTGAATAATACCCCTGGCTATGTTTAGTTGCCATATCCGAGTTGGGGGTGTTACAATCATACTCGCCACCATTTAATTTTCTAGGTAGCTAACAAAAATTTTTGCTTTTCAGTACATTTTTTTTTTTCTTTTATGGGTACTGAAAAAATTTGAAAAAGAAATTCGAAAAAGGAAAATTAGGAAAAAAAATCCGAAAAAAGTTTTTAGACAAAAAATTTAAAAAAAAAAAAAAAAAAAAAAAAAAAAAANGAAAAAATTTGAAAAAGAATTTCGAAAAAGGAAAATTAGGAAAGAAATCCGAAAAAAGTTTTTAGACAAAAAATTTTAAAAAAAAACTGAAAAAGAGTTTCGAAAAAAAATTGGAAAAAAATTTAGGAAAAAAAATTGAAAAAGAATTTAAAAACAAATGGTTAAAAAAAATCTTTAAAATTAAATCCGAAAAGTTTTTGTTTTATGTGACCATATAATTTACCTTAGGGACGTTGGATGCAATTTTTGCTAATCCACAAGGTCCATTTATGTAATTTGGAAGCGTAAAATGGTCATCACTAGTCATCAGCAGCAATAAAAGATCTAAAAAACGAAGAAAAAAAAGTACCTATAAAAGCGAAAAAAAACTTGTTCACTATCAAAAAAACAAATGCAGACAAATATGATACTTTTTTAAGACATTTGCCCTTTACTTTATTTTATATTTATCTTTATTTGCTGGAATTTTTTTACTTCTACTAAACTAATTAATTGAATTAGGTAACATAAAGTCGCTCACGAAAACCTTGTTATTTTTTTTATTTTGGTATTGACTTAAAAAAAAGTTTTCGTGCCGCACCTCGAGATTTTTTCTATTTTGGTATACTAACCTTTTTCATAAAGTATGTGATAGTGATGTCTTCACCACCCTATATATACACCAATTAGCTCTCCTGCTCTCCATCAAATTCAAGCAACTTATACAATATATACTGATCTGAATATATATATATATATATATAGCATGTCTCCACAAGAGAATGTTATACGTCCCGCTGCGAATTTTCCTCCCAGCGTTTGGGGCGACCAGTTTCTCACATATGACGAGGTATGTATCTCTTATCGAAAGTTATTAGTATGTAAACAACAACAATTTGCATGCATGTTTTACATGTGATGAATGTATTTTTTAAGAGGGTGATATGATCACATAAAAATTTCCACAAAGAAGTCCCACAAGTTGATGTGGCGGCGTCTCACTGGTGAATTTCTCTCCTCTCTCTCTCTCATTGAACCAATCACACCCCGCCACATCAGTTTGTAGGAGTTCTTTGTGGAAATTTTTATGTGATCATATCACTCCTCATTTTTTTTAAGGGTAAACCACTCCCATCATCGCTTATACAATATCACCGACACTAAGCTAGATGTCGAGTTCTTTACCAAGGGTACAACCACTCCCGCTATGTTTTGTGGCCCAACATAAAAACCTTGTGTTTTATGGCACAAACACATAAACCATCTAATCTATAGTGAGATGATACAAAGATGATCCATGACATAAAAGTCAAATGGATATGCATGCCTAATCTACATGAACTTCTTGAATAAGAAGTCTTCAACCATTGAGGATGTCAAGTGCCCTTGAATCTTCATATGTTGGAATGCTTTAATGAATGACGACTTCAAGATCTTTTAACCTTCTTGGTTGATCATGAAGTATGATATGCTTACAACAATGATGAATGTTAGCAACATTATGATCATTATGTAAAGGGTGGTCTACATAGTTTCCTACTTATCTATGTGTGTGTGGTTTTTCATCAAATTTGCAAGTAAACCATAAACTCCTATTTATAGACAAACTTACAAAGGGGTTTTCCAAACCATGTTCCAAAACTAACAAAGATAAAACCATGTTCCAAAACCATGTTCATGATTATCTAAGTCAACACACTATATGTCAAATCAAGAACATCTCTTACAAGATCTATGACACATTTTACATGATCTTTGACCAAGATAATTTCCTAATTAGTATTACTTAATTCTCATTCCTAAGTAAATTATGCCAAATAATCTCATAACATATGCAAGGAAGAATATCTAAATCAATAAGCAATGCAAACACAAATATTCAACTTAGCACACACAATCTAGCAAATATCCTATTGTGTATAAACATGAATTTGACAAACAAGCAAATGAATATCATGACAAGATAGACACTCATGAATCACAAATAAACAAATGCAATCACAACATTCAATAAGCAAGTACCATATATGCATACAACTAAAACAAGTAGTCATTTAGCATAACATAAAAAGAAATATACTTTTCGTCACTTTGCGTTTAAATATGACGATGTATGCCAAGCTTGATTAATTTCCTTTGTATATATGAATATCACAAAATTCTTTAGAATTAAAGAAAATAATGTCAATGTTCAAAGGATACTAACTTATATTGCCTAACTCAAAAGTTTGAGTTTCTACGTCAAAACAAAACTTGATATTTTGAACACATTAAAGTATTTGGTTTAATCTTTTGAATTCAGATTAGATTTAGGCCATAACATCATTTTTAAAAGAAGGTAGACACAATTCCCTTCAAATTGATAGGTGGCGCGACTCCAACGGACTTACGGTTAATTAGTTATGAATTCTTGAAGTTTACAAAAAATTTTGACTGTGCAGCCAAGGAACCCTCGTCCAAAGGGCAAGGAACCCTTCTGAGGGTTCCGCGGAATCCGCGGGGTCTGCTGTAACAGATTTTCACAAAATGCTAAAACCATGTATTTCAGATAGCGAAAATGTGTAGGACTTACTNTAATTAGTTATGAATTCTTGAAGTTTACAAAAAATTTTGACTATGCAGCCAAGGAACCCTCGTCCAAAGGGCAAGGAACCCTTCTGAGGGTTCCGCGGAATCCGCGGGGTCTGCTGTAACAGATTTTCACAAAATGCTAAAACCATGTATTTCAGATAGCGAAAATGTGTAGGACTTACTAGATTAGTTAGTAAACATTTAATACAACTATTTTAACATCATTTCTTCTTATGTGACTCATCTAATCATTTACGGAGGTGATTATTCAACTAAATTTTTAGTTAACCCAAACACTCCTTTTTTAAAACCGTATTTTACGTTCATTAGCTCTAACCACATAATTTGACTCTTACAAATTTTAAGAAATGTTTTCTTTTATTTTTCAAGGACACCTTCAAGCTTGTAGACTAAGTAACATTTAACCACAAAATTTCTAAGTATACTTTGCAAAACATTTTTCATATTATATTCCGCTTCAATGATAATTTGATACATGGATCGTACTCCATTTTAAAAACCATTTGTTTTGAAAATAAGAGCTACGAGGCTCTGGTACCAATTGTGAAAATGTAGAGGGGGGG
>LBNU01013563.1:64905-75009 GCA_014162995.1 Artemisia annua
TAAAATACTTAAAGACCCAAAAAGTATTTTAGTCATTCTAAGTGGTTGGTCAAGGGGTTTGATCATAATGCTACATAACAAACATGTACGAACCTGTGTTGTAGCATACGATGACTCGAGACGTTGAGAGGTGTTGAATGTTTGTTGAGACAAAGTATGATTACAAGTAACTTGTACATTTTACGTTATGTATCAAGTTATACGTTTGTCATCAATCAAAACAAACAAGACTGTATAGATTAAATATCGTAATATTTGCACTAACAATTTTATATGGGGTTTTTCCTATGATAGGTCTAATGAGACTTCTATTAAGGATATACGTGGATGTATCTACGGCGTTACACCAAAACTTCTGAGGAACAGATTGCTCGTTGAGCATTGTTCTACTCATTTCTTGTAGAGTTCTATTTTTCCTTTCAACTACCCCATTTGATTGTGGAGTTCGTGGAGCCGAGAAATTGTAAGTAATACCATTAGCATCACAATAAGCTCCGAATTGAATTTCATTATCAAATTCTCTACCATGGTCAGTCTTATGGAAACTATGTTGAATCCTAATTGATTTTGAATTTTCTTGCTAAAGATTTTGAATTGTTCGAAAGTTTCGGTCTTGTTTTTAAGAAACCTAGTCCAAGTGTACCTAGAGTAATCATCTACGATTACTATGGTGTAGAGATTTCCTCCATAACTCCGTATGGCGGAAGGACCGAAGAGATCCATGTGAAGAAGCTCTAGAAATCTAGATGTTGAGATCATATTCTTAGGCTTATGACTAGAGTGAGCTTGTTTTCCAACCTTGCAAGCATCACAAAAATGTTGGTCGAACCTAAGTTTAGGAAGATTTCTAACCAAATCCTTAGAAGCCAATGATTGTAATAAACGCATATTGGCGTGTCCTAGTATTGTATGCCATAGAGTAGAATTATCATTAACCGTAGCTAAGCATATATTGTCACTAGGTTTGTTACTAATTTTCATGAAATATAGGTTACCTTTTCTAATTCCTTTGGCAATTAATTTTCCATCCTTTATGATCTCACTGTCATCTTTGGAAAAGATTGCCTTGCATTCATTGTCACAGATTTGACTAATACTAAGTAGATTAAAACCTAGGTTATCTACATATTCCACATTAGTTATAGTAAGATAGTTATGAGTGATTGCACCTTTGCCGATGATATTACCCTTGAGTTTACTTCCAAATGTAACATTACCTCCACTACTTTCATTATACGATGAGAATAGCTTGCGGTTACCCGTCATGTGATTGGTGCATCCACTATCTTTAACCCATTCGTCGGGCTCCAAGTCAATTCCCAAGCATATCTCTTTTGAAGATCCAGCCATGCGACAAGTTTCATTCTTACCATCTTCATCGCTATCACTCCAAGCACCGCTTACATATGCCCTTTGGTTTTTGACCTTTGCTTGGTGTGGACAATCTCCAACTAAGTGTCTTGTATCACCACATCCAGAACATCTTTTCTCGCCCTTGCTATATCTATCTTCACGAGCTTTCTGAGGCGCTTTCTTTTCATCTCGCGGTTGTCTTATGAATCTTCCTCTTCGCTTAAAGAATTTCTTGAAATCTCTAACCGCCAAAGCATACTCTTCGTCTTCACTCTCCGAGCTTGAATCCTCATCATCACTTAACTCCTTTTTAGCTTTCAAAGCAATTGATCTTCTTTCCACTGCACCTTGCTTTTGACAATCTTGGAATCATTTTTGATGATTAACTCATGGACCTTTATGATACCAATCAGATGCCAAGTCTTTAGATTCTTCAATCGCCATGACCTTTGCTCTCCATTTTGGATGTAAAGCCCTGAGAAATTTCCTAACACAACTTTTGACAGAAATACCTCCATCGAGTGCTTTTAAACTCGTGATAATGGTGTTAAATCTAGCAAATGCACTATCTATAGATTCGTCTTCAGGAATGACGAATTGTTCATATTGTTGAACCAAAAGATCGATCTTGTTATCCTTGACTTGATTATTATCTTGATGAGTGACTAAAAAAGTTTTCCAAATATCTTTAGCCGTATTACACATGAAAATTCTTTGAAATTCCTTTTTGGGTAAAGCATTGTAAATATCCATTTTTGCTTCATCATTTTTAGCTAATTTCTTTTTAAGACTTTCGCTTTGTTTATCATAAGAAACAATATTATTTTGTTTAGTTTTCGGGTTATATTCAATAGGTTTAAAGTCACCCATGGTTAACATGCCAAGATCAAGATCTTTTGATTTCACATACGTTTCGAATCGAGTTTTCCAGTAAATAAAACTATCAGTCACAAAGAGTGGTAGTCTTTGCATAGACTGCCCTTCTTGATATTATACAAATTCCATTGATCGTTTCAAGTTTTAAAATACCGTATATTTTAAAAAGTCTTGAGCAACCTGGCTCTGATACCAATTGTAGAAACTAGAAAGGGGGTTGAATAGTTTCACCATTATTATTTACGTTTTAGAAAATTTACTTTACAAGTTGTGTTTATGAAAATTATTCGACTCAATCTTTATGTAAAATCAACTCAACAATAAATATAAGCAATAACAAGTAATAAGTAAAGATAAAGAAAGGAAAGATCAAACCGGCACACGGAGATTTATAGTGGTTCGGCCACGAAGCTCACTCCTTCGCCCCTACTCCACTCCTCGAGTCTCACACTCGAGAGTTTCACAAANGTTTCATTCTTACCATCTTCATCGCTATCACTCCAAGCACCGCTTACATATTCCCTTTGGTTTTTGTCCTTTGCTTGGTGTGGACAATCTCCAACTAAGTGTCTTGTATCACCACATCCAGAACATCTTTTCTCGCCCTTGCTATATCTATCTTCACGAGCTTTCTGAGGCGCTTTCTTTTCATCTCGCGGTTGTCTTATGAATCTTCCTCTTCGCTTAAAGAATTTCTTCAAATCTCTAACCGCCAAAGAATGACAAGGTCAAGATCTTTTGATTTCACATACGTTTCGAATCGAGTTTTCCAGTAAATAAAACTATCAGTCACAAAGAGTGGTGGTCTTTGCATAGACTGCCCTTCTTGATATTATACAAATTCCATTGATCGTTTCAAGTTTTAAAATACCGTATATTTTAAAAAGTCTTGAGCAACCTGGCTCTGATACCAATTGTAGAAACTAGAAAGGGGGTTGAATAGTTTCACCATTATTATTTACGTTTTAGAAAATTTACTTTACAAGTTGTGTTTATGAAAATTATTCGACTCAATCTTTATGTAAAATCAACTCAACAATAAATATAAGCAATAACAAGTAATAAGTAAAGATAAAGAAAGGAAAGATCAAACCGGCACACGGAGATTTATAGTGGTTCGGCCACGAAGCTCACTCCTTCGCCCCTACTCCACTCCTCGAGTCTCACACTCGAGAGTTTCATAAACACTATATCAACACACTCCCTTATGGCGGAACAAACCATATACAAGCTTACACCAAGTTTAACAACACTAAGCAGAATGTTGAGTCCTAATCCTAGCTAGAACCAATCTATCAAAGCCCGCGTGGCTTCACACCTCGTACCAACATGATGGCACGATACAACACAACACACAATACAAGACTTGCACTCAAGTCCTATTACATACAAGAAACAATGAATAAGAATGGTGATAGATCCATAACAAGAGCAAGACTCTCCTTCAACACTTCGTCTATTGACTACAACGAGTGTTCTTCTCTTGCATTTTAGAGGAATAATGAGTGTCATCACTTGTAAACAACTTAGAACCCGATAATGTGATCAAAGAATATAATTTGGAAAGGATTTTAGAATACAGAAAGTTTTAGTGCATAAGAGGTGAAGTTTTCTAAAAGAGAACAGTTCTGTATTTATAGACGCCAGGAAAGAGACGGACGGTCTCGTAAATACCAGACGGTCCTTTATCAATAAGGGACCACCGGCCGCTTTAAGGGACCGTCTCGACAGACGCTCCTATTTTTGTCCTGACGTAGGGAAAATTTATCTGGTGAAAAAGTCTTGTCGGTTTTGAGCGGGAAATATGGCTGTTATGAATTTGAAATTTGAAAACATTTTCTTAATAAAACATTTCTTTAAATTATACAAAAATACTTTTGCAAAAATGTTTTGTGACATGAAAATGTAAAGTTTTGATGAAAAATAAATCCTTTGATCACATACACAAGTTGGTAGATATTTATACATACCTTAAGTGATGTTGAAGACGAAAACGAGTTTTCTCGATTAAAAACTTATTAATCGTAGTTTTACGTAACGTGTGTTTGTATTTTTTGATTATCAAAATTAGTAGAGACCAATTAATGCAAATGATGTTTTTGACATTATTTGTATTAACACTATATCTCATTTCCTGCTCTTAAGGTGTGAGTTCATAGCCCCACTTTTTTTTCTATTTTAACTGCTTTGCAAACTACTGGGGTGAGATACATGCTCTGTTTTTACTATGATCACAATTGTTTGAAAACTGTTCTTTGAAACGAAAACTTATATTTTCTGGTACTGTGAGTGAAGCAGTAGCCATATTCAGTAGCATTTGATAAGCACCAAGTACCATTTTTGCCACATCTAAGACCCTCAGATAATGAACCATTAATCACCTATGGGTGAGCGCGAATATAGGGATATAGGCCTATAGGAATTAACCCGCTCACTCCTTTTATTGGATAGGCAAATTGCGGTGTACTATATTCGATTTTATCGGGTATCTGGCATGTACCTGGTCTTGGGAGCATTATTATACTATGAAATTCCGCGGCTATTGTCGCCTTATAGTGTTTGTTAACGTTTTGTTGTAATGAGCTTAGCATTATCATTACAATATTATATGCACAGTGATGTATATTTATTGTTGGTTACGCTATTTGTATATGTTGCTTATATCTTCCTGATTAAAATCTTATGCTCAACTTATTTACTAAACCTATGAATTACACTCAACATTTATGTTGACCTTTAAGCATGTTTATCTCAGGTACTAATTAGCTATTGAAGCATTCTTTTGGGCAAGTTGGAGTGGCTAGGACTAAAGGAGGCTATCTATCTGTGGCAGCTTATCTATCTTTTACTATCTTTTCATTCATATCATTCGTAAAACCTTTTGTGTGTCTTTTGATTTCCGCTGCAAAACTTTGTTATTTCCGTTGCAAACTCTATTTACTTTCCGCTGCTACTTTGATAAAGAGTCTTTGAACTCTAAATGGTTTGTAAACTCGAATGATATGTTTTAAACATTTATAAATGTCCCGTGTTGAGGTCGTTTACTATAAATGTGACTGTTTTACCCTTTGAATAATACCCCTGGCTCTGTTTAGTTGCCATATCCGAGTTGGGGGTGTTACAATCATACTCGCCACCATTTAATTTTCTAGGTAGCTAACAAAAATTTTTGCTTTTCAGTACATTTTTTTTTTTTATCTTTTATGGGTATTGAAAAAATTTGAAAAAGAATTTCGAAAAAGAAAAATTTGGAAAAAATCCGAAAAAAGTTTTTAGACAAAAAAATTTTTAAAAAAAAATTGAAAAAGAGTTTCAAAAAAAATTTGGAAAAAAATTTAGGAAAAAAAATTGAAAAAGAATTTAAAAAAATGGTTAAAAAAAATCTTTAAAATTAAATCTGAAAAGTTTTTGTTTTATGGGACCATTTACATAATTTACCTTAGGGACGTTGGATGCAATTTTTGCTAATCCACAAGGTCCATTTATGTAATTTGGAAGGGTAAAATGGTCATCACTAGTCATCAGCAGCAATAAAATATCTAAAAAACGAAAAAAAAAAGTACCTATAAAAACGAAAAAAAAACTTGTTCACTATCAAAAAAACAAATGCAGACAAATATGATACTTTTTTAAGACATTTGCCCTTTACTTTATTTTATATTTATCTTTATTTGCTGGAATTTTTTTACTTCTACTAAACTAATTAATTGAATTAGGTAACATAAAGTTCGCTCACGAAAACCTTGTTATTTTTTTTATTTTGGTATTGAATTAAAAAAAAGTTTGCGTGCCGCACCTCGAGATTTTTTATATTTCGGTATACTAACCTTTTTCATAAAGTATGTGATAGTGATATCTTCACCACCCTATATATACACCAATTAGCTCTCCTGCTCTCCATCAAATTCAAGCAACTTATACAATATATACTGATCTGAATATATATATAATATATATATAAAACATGTCTGCACAAGAGAATGTTATACGTCCCACTGCGAATTTTCCCCCCAGCGTTTGGGGCGACCAGTTTCTCACATATGACGAGGTATGTATCTCTTATCGAAAGTTATTAAGAGGAGTGATATGATCACATAAAAATTTCCACAAAGAAGTCCCACAAATTGATGTGGCGGCGTCTCACTGGTGAGTTTCTCTACTCTCTCTCTCATTGAACCAATTACACCCCGCCACATCAGTTTGTGGGNTTCGCTCACGAAAACCTTGTTATTTTTTTTATTTTGGTATTGACTTAAAAAAAAGTTTTCGTGCCGCACCTCGAGATTTTTTCTATTTTGGTATACTAACCTTTTTCATAAAGTATGTGATAGTGATGTCTTCACCACCCTATATATACACCAATTAGCTCTCCTGCTCTCCATCAAATTCAAGCAACTTATACAATATATACTATCTGAATATATATATATAAAACATGTCTGCACAAGAGAATGTTATACGTCCCACTGCGAATTTTCCTCCCAGCGTTTGGGGCGACCAGTTTCTCACATATGACGAGGTATGTATCTCTTATCGAAAGTTATTAGTATGTAAACAACAACAATTTGCATGCATGTTTTACATGTGATGAATGTATTTTTTAAGAGGAGTGATATGATCACATAAAAATTTCCACAAAGAAGTCCCACAAATTGATGTGGCGGCGTCTCACTGGTGAGTTTCTCTCCTCTCTCTCTCTCATTGAACCAATCACACCCCGCCACATCAGTTTGTGGGACTTCTTTGTGGAAACTTTTATGTGATCATATCACTCCTCATTTTTTAAAGTCAAAGGCAAACAGACATTGTAGTCTAACATACTTCGAACCTATGATATTGTCCACATTGGGACGCTAATCGCATGGCTAGAGGGTCACTTTGGTACCATTAAGCTACAAGCTCGTAGATGAGTGCAATTTTAATTTACCCTTTAGCCTAATTTACATGAATAGTAATAGTTGTTGATTTGTACATGAAGCGAGAAGATCAAGCCGGACATGAAAAGGTAGTCGAAGACTTGAAAGATGAACTAAGGCAAGAAATTTTGGGAAAATTGAATGTTCCCACTCAGCATACAAATTTGTTAAGATTGATTGATTCCATCCAACGCCTAGGTCTTGCTTATCATTTTGAAGAGGAGGTTGATCGAACATTGCATCACTTCTATGATGCATATGGTGACAATTGGACCGGTGGTGCTACATCTGTTTGGTTTCGAGTTATGCGACAACAAGGCTTCTTTGTTTCAAGTGGTTAGTGTGCATAAGTAATTTTTATTAATCTTGATGCAAAAGAAGCTAAAACCTTGATTTATAATATGAAATAGATGTTTTCAAGAGCTACAAGGACAAGAATGGAGCTTTTAAGGAACCCTTAGAAAATGACATTGCGGGTTTACTTGAGTTGTATGAGGCAACGTATCTAAGGGTTCCTGGTGAAGTCATATTAGATGATGCTCTTGCTTTTACAAAAGCTCGTCTTGATGACATATCAAATGATCCTTTATGGAGAAACTCTATCGTCTCTACACAAATAATAGAGGCATTGAAGCAACCTATGCACAAAAGGTTACCCAGGCTCGAGGCATTGCGCTACATACCTTTCTACCAACAACAGGCTTCATGTAATGAGTCCTTACTAAAGCTTGCCAAATTGGGGTTCAACCTTCTCCAATCCCTACATAAGAAAGAGCTTAGCCAAGTTTACAAGTATGCTAAAATAAATGAATTATTTGTTTAGTTCTGTAATATATAAATAATCACCAGTTTATGTTATTTCCATCTCTCAAAGATCTTATTATAGACGTGAAATGTCTTTCTTATATTGTGCGTCTTCATTAACTTATTGCAGGTGGTGGAAGAGTTTCGATGTCCCAACTAATCTAGCTTATGCAAGAAACAGATTGGTTGAATGCTACTTTTGGTCATTAAGCGTGTTCTTTGAGCCTAAATATTCCCAATCCAGAATGTTCTTAGCAAAAGTTCTTTCAATGGAGACTATTTTGGATGACACGTATGATGCTTATGGAACATATGAAGAACTTGAGATCTTTACTGCAGCAATTCATAGGTATACTATGCGAACTTATATGCACGTACTATGTCATCCATTAGTTTTATTTCAATTTAGAAGGTTACCAAAAAAAATATTTTTAGGTGGTCGGTTACATGCTTGGACGCTCTTCCAGAAAAATATAAGCTTGTATACCGCATGCTTCTGAGTCTATATGAAGATATGGAAAAAATCTTGACAAAGATGGGAAAAGCACATCATCTAAACTATATCAGAGAAGCGGTTAGCTTTCAACACACCTTATTTGTTAAAATATCTTTATATAAGTGCTAACATGACATGCTTTCACAGCTTATGATAGATGGCGGTAGAAGTTTTATTCTTTATTCCTATGTTTCCAACAAATCTTATGTTGTAAAGTTGATAACTTGTTATATTTATTTACAATTACTTATTGCTGTTCGCTATTTATTAACAATTTTGTAAATGTTATGTATCCTAAAATTCAAAAAATTAAACCTATATATGTATCTTGTTGGCGTCAACTAAAGAAGTATGTGTTATATGATCTCTAAGGTTATTACTTGATTTGGTTTCTGTAAAGGTGTTTGTTGTCATTTACAGATGATGGAATACATTGGATGCTACTTGAAAGAAGCAAAATGGGCAAATGAGGAGTACATACCAACAATGGAGGAGCACAAAGAAGTTACGACTGTTAGCAGCGGATATAAATTCACTCTAATAGCTAGTTTTGCTGCCATGGGTGACGCAATTACAGACGAGACATTCAAATGGGCTCTCACTATGCCTCCCCTTGCCAAAGCTTGTTGTGTGCTTTGTAGGATCATGGATGATGTAGTAACCCACAAGGTACATCCGACTAGAACCTAACTAATTAACCTTTATATTTTATGATGGAAAAACTGAATTCTACTATTAAAAATTAAATACAAATTTAGGAGGAGCAAGAAAGAAAGCATGTCGCCTCTGGAATTCAATGCTACATGAAGGAATTTGATGTTACAGAGCAACATGTCTATAATGTGTTCAACACAAAAGTCGAAGATGCCTGGGTCGAAATGAATGGAGAATCCTTGAAGTGTAAAGATGTCAAAATGCCTGTTATCATGCGTGTGATCAATTTGGCACGCACCATGGATGTTCTCTATAAGAATAAGGACCATTTTACACATGTGGGGCCTGAACTTATAAATCACATCAAGTCACTTGTCGTTGATCCCATAATGGCATGAGTTCTGGACGTTATATACGTGGACATTGAACCATTTTCTCTAAGACGGGGTTTTGAGTGTTATTCAAGATAAAATTCACATGATCAAGTGGATATTTGTAAAATAGTTTGTGTGCTTTTAATTTTATGATATATCGTGTATTTTAAATAAAATTCACATGATCAAGTGGATGTTTGTAAAATAGTATGTTTGATTTTAATTTTATGTGTGTATTTTTAAATAAAATCCAAATGATCAAGTGGATGTATGTAAAATAGTATGTGTGCTTTTAATTTTATGCGTGTATTTTAAAGTTTAAGCAACAAAGATTGATTTTTAATAATTCTTCTCTCTTATGTTTTATTGCATTTTATATTTTTGGAAAACAACCTATAAACCAAATGAAAAAAAAATACCATAGTATACGTTGTGATGGCAATTTATAAAACAAAGCAATGCATGGCATACCGGATTCATCTTTTTAAAATTCCTACAAATAAGATTATTCCACAAAGACTATGTACGATCAACTTATGAATAAGAATCTATATATATGAATTATGAAGTAGAAACCAGTAAAAAAAACAAACCGAAAGTGGTTGTAAGAACAAACAAGATATGTACACAC
>LBNU01013563.1:75489-90215 GCA_014162995.1 Artemisia annua
TTTTTTTTTTTTTTTTTTTTTTTTTTAGCATTAACCTTAAAACTCTTCAAATATATTTTACCCGGTAGTTACCCTTTTACCCAAAAAAAAATAATAATAATAATTAAAATAAAATAATAATAAATAAATAAATAAAAAAAATAAAATAAAATTGATATTTGACTTTATTTTGGTCCCATTTCACTTAAAAACATATACACAAAGAATGCCATCAGGTTCATTTTTTACCCATTCGATCATTACCCTTTATTCCCAAACACCATAACTAAAAGGATTTTGAGACGGCCCACCATAATCTATCCGCCCCACACTATTTCGTTTACTTGATTTTATTAGGGTTTTAGTAATCCTACAGAAATAAGGCGATTATGTTACAGCATTTGAATTGGGTTCTAAAATGACTGGTTTCCTGCAACAGGTAATGAAACCTTTTTAATGTTTTTGCAGTTATTTGTTTGAATAAATGATTGGTTTTTGAATATATAGTTATGTAAACTCGTTTGGATAGATTATGCTTATTGCTTAGGCTTAAAAATAAGCACTTCAGGATATTGTAATTGGATTCGCTTATTTGGTAAGAGATTTTCAGTATAATCTGTTTCTAATGTATGTTAGGTTAGATAAGAAAAAATAAGCAATCCCAACCACCCTCTAAAGCTGGAAAATTTTCAGTATAATCTGTTTATAATGTATGTTAGGGTGCGTCTAGTTGTAGAAAAATTTCTTTGATTTTCTGTTTTGATTTTTTAGAGAAAGGGAAGGATTTTTATCTCTAAGAAAGTTTAAATAACGTGTTTAGACGATATGGAAAATGAAAAGTTCAAGAGAATATGAACTTTCTCATGTTCTTGGAGATTTTTTCTGAAAATATGTGACTAAACAAGTTTTCTATATTTTCAATTTTTTGTGAAATATTTTTAGAAAAGTGCGACATTTATTTATCCAATTTTTGAAAGTTTTTGTTTTTATTCTAATTTCTTATGAGTGATGCTGCTTTAATTTTAATTACAAAAACAAAATTATCAGAGAGAGAATGTAAATCTTTGAAGACCTTTTACATGCTTAACCAGTCAGCATAAGCGGGTCAAAACTGATCCATTCCCTTTTGAGAAGCGTTTCTTTGACCCATTTGGTATAGGAGGGCTCGAAAATCGAAACAGATGTTCTACTTCATTTCTGTTTATTCATCCACTCAATTGCGACACGATTTGATTGTAAATATAACTATAATGCGTTTTAGGTTAGATATTAATGACAAGCGGTTGATTAGAGATAGTAAGCAATCCCAAACACCCTCTAAAGCTGGAAAAGAGATCCTTATAGTACTTCTTTATCCAGTTTTTAGAAGTTTATAATGATACTTTTAAAGAATGATTTATGTTTTGGTTATGAGTACAATAACAATTTATTTCAATGATAATATAAATCTTTGAATTGGACAACTAGGAAGTTGTATGCATTAAAAGACTCCTGAAGAAGACCTTTTACGTGTTTGACCAGCCAACATAAACGGGTCAAAACTGCTCCATTTGACATAGAGCGGGGATAAGCTGATGTTTAATGTCATTTCTGTTCATACATTCACTAAATTGCTTAATTTAAAACCAGGATTGATCTGATCTGTATTATTGTTGCCACAAGTTTGACTGATTGACCACTGTAAATATGGCTAAAGAATGGATAAAGAGGGATGAAAGCGCGAAACAAATGCTACAAAGGGTTCTTAAAGAAAGTCCGTTGTTGCTTTTACCTCAACCCCTTCACAGAGTACCTCTTGGGACCCACAACATTGTCTAGATTGCAGGCCCATCTCCTTTAGCTAAAACTGAGATCTTGGCACAAATGGCTGTTAATTCTATTCTTCCCAAAACCCGAAATGGAGTACAGTATGGAGGGCTTTCAGAGTTTCTCGGGTAACTAAGAAACACACTTTCATTTTCAATTTTTTAATACAATTTTATATGTAAATGTGTTTCTTGCATTTGTTATAGCATAACTTAAAAAATGAATAAATTTGATCAAATTGTACAAATTTTATTGGCTGCTTACTTTCTTTATTGGCTGAAAATGCAGTTGGACCGATCAGCAAAGAGCTCAAGCCGCGAAGGAGGGCTGGGGATACCGACTAGTCTTTTCTGCTCGATTGGTAACCATTTCAAATCCATTTCCATAATCATTATTCAGCCACCTTATTCAACGCTAATATAAAAAGGGGGAAATGGGTGGGTCGTTGGCCAGGTAACGGGTCAAGGGGGGAATTTTTTGTAGTGTCAAACGAGGTCAGGCCGGCTTGGGTTACCCAAAGCACATGTCCAAAATTTGCACACTTTTTTTGTTGGAGTATGTTTACAAATGACACATGTTAACGATAATAACATGATATATTTGAACAAGTTTGTTTAGCAATTTGGTAAAGCCCATTTGAACCAATTTTCAGTTTTGGCTAATTTATTTTATGTTACTTGTTTGACCCATTAGGGATAGTAAAACGAACCTTAAGGTAACCCATTCATAAGTGAAATGTCAATTTTCCGCCTTTAAAATGGAAACTAAAGAAATCAACATGTTTACTTCCAGATCGGGGTTGTCATTGCTGCCGATGCACTGTTTATTGCGGTTCAACAAGCTGCTCGTTATCTTCAGGATCTAAGGGGTAACTAAAGATCCGTTTTTTAGGTTCAAAGATATCCCTACGTATTATGGACATCATGGGATATTTTTTACCAGAGGTTTTTTTATCGATTTTGTGCATGATTTTCAAGAGGCGATTAGACTGTTATTCCCTTGATAAATTTTGTCACTTTTGTAATGACTTGTAGATATCTGTGTATAATCTAGTGTAGAAAAAAACTTGTTCTTATATTTCTATTGGTGTCAGTGTGTCGGGGTCTCATGCACTTCCACTTTTGTCAATGATTTCATTGTCTCGAGCACCATAAATATTGTTATTATTATCAATCCAGGAGTAACTAGAAAGAACCAAAAAACCTTTCCTCTACACTCATTGGGTTCCAAAGGGATTTAACTCGAAATCCAGGCAAACATAATGCCTGGACAAATCCGCCTTCCATTTTCAATAGGATTAACTTGAAATCATTCCCATTAAAATCAATACGAGAACCCAAAAACCTCTATGTTTTGGTGAAGGGGAGTTTTATTAAACACCATCTCTTAAAATGATACCCAAAAATACAAACCAGCACCCCAAGTATACTTAAAACAACAAAATACAATATTATAGAAACATAACACTTGGTTTTACACACAATACTTTAAAGGCTTGCAGTAGAATATTGTACACATTTGACCAACATAGAAAAGAACTTACATTTAGGTGGGATTTTGCTTAAATGATCAATCAATAGTTACCATACGACAGTGGAACTAAAACTTAAGGTTCCCAACCATGTAGACCGTTAAGTGTTGTGCATTATTGTTTGTAGAGGCTTGCATCTGACAACCTTATAGACGGGATAGCGATGAGTGGTTTTCTTTTCTTTAGTGTAATACCAAATCTTTCTGAAAGGTCATGCTCTTCACCATTTGGCAAACTCCAATCAAACGAGTGCAAGAGTGAAGCTAATATATACATTTGCATTCTTTCAGCCACCGGAATGCCTGCACATGCTCTTCTCCGTGATCCAAACGGAAAGAAATTCAAATTGTTACCAGTGTAATCCCATATGTTTGTCTCCTCATATGTCAAGAACCTCTCAGGCTTGAAATCCAAGGGATTGTCCCAATAACGAGGATCCCGATTGTTGGGAATTCTGCTAAGAGAGAATTCTGCTGAATAATACTGCTGATGGAATCTACTGAAGAGCTGGATTCTGCTGAAGAAGTGTTTCTGCGGAAGTATAGTTTTCGCATATTATGTTTCTGCGGATATAGATAAACCGCGTATTTTGTAATTCAGTTAGGATATGCATGAGCTTTATTAGGATATTATAATGCATATCTTCTATAGTTTATAGAATATACGTTTCTTGTGAAACGGTTTAGGTTTAGGGTTCCTTGTCTATAAAAGGAACACATTATTATGTTCTAGGTACGAGTTGAAAAACAAGTTTTAGTTTTTTATAAAAGATCCATAGAGGATCAAAGTGTTGTTAGTATTCTGTGTTCTTACTTGTGTTTGTTTCCGCTTTATAATACAAGTATTAGAGACTTTCTATTAGTGTGTTTGTGATTACATAAACATTGCTAACGATTCACGAGTGCTCAAAGATCTATCAAGGTCTTAATCTCTACAAGTGGTATCAGAGCCTCGGGAGAGTCTCTGTGATACTAAGAACATCATCTTTTTACACCTTCTTAACCAAAACAACCAAAAACAATGACTGGATCAGACTCTGAATCAGAAGTTACACAAAATCAAAACACCACATCCTTACAACAACTCAATCTCACTAACAGCAATGCAAAATTCCCATACCTAAAGAAGGAAGAGTATGAACTATGGGCTATGAAGATGCAGAATTGGATCACTAATGTTGACTACAACCTTTGGAAGGTTATTCTTAAGGGTAATAGTCCAAAGAAGACTGCAGTTGATCAGGAAGGAAGAATGTACCACGTTGATCCTAAAACTGCTGAAGAAATTCTAGCTGTGCAGAGGGAAAATAAAGCCAGAACTATTCTCCTTCAGGCTATACCAGATGATCACATGGGTGACTTTCACTTCATGCATGATGCCAAGGATATCTGGATGGCCATCAAAGCTAGGTTTGGTGGGAATGAGGAGTCAAAAAGGATGAGGAAATCAATGCTCAAGCAGCAGTTTCATGAATTTCAAGTCACAGAGAAAGAAGGTATCCACAAGGGATATGACAGATTCCACAGGATCTTGAGTCAATTGAATCAGCTGAAGGCCAGGCCAGACAATAAAGATTGCAATGCAAAATTCTTGAGATCCTTACCTCCATCTTGGCTGCAAGTAAGCATTGCACTCAAAGCTAAGGGTGGACTGGATATGATGTCTTTTGATGATCTGTACAACAAGCTTAAAACTCTTGAGCCAGATGTCAGAAGTCCCATTCGTTCTTCCACTCCCACTTACTCAGCTTTTGTAAGCTCCACCTCCAATATGATGACTCATAATTCAAGCCCAATTTCCTCAGCTTCATCTTCATACACCACCACTAAATCAAATACTCAACCACAGTCCAATAGTGTATTGGAAGATGTACTTCACTCCTTTGTTGCTGACTATGAAAATCAGCAACAACTAGCTTATGAGGACTTTGAACAGGTGGATCCGTTGGATATGGAATAGATGAACTTGAAGTGGCAGGTGGCTATGCTCTCATTGAACATCAAGAGGTTTGAGAACAAGTCTGGGAGAAAGTTTGGTTTCAATGGAAGAGATCTAGCTAGGTTTGACAGAAGAAAGATCAAGTGCTATACTTGTGGACAGATGGGTCACTTCTCAAGAGAGTGCAAGGATAGGAAGACTACTGATGAGGTTAGGTATTCTACCTATCAACATAATCAAAGGGAGGTTGGAACTTCCAAAGCTGGATCTTCCAAAGCTTTGGTGACTTTGGATGATCATGTTGACTGGAAGACTCATGAGCGTAGTGATGGTGAAGCTGATCAGAGTGGATTGCTGGTCAGCTGTGATACAGAAGATCATCATGATCAAGTTGCCTTTATGGGCATCTCACAGGTACATAATTGTGTTTTTGGTTGTAGTGTAAAATATAATGAGCTTAAGGAATCTTATGATGAACTGAAACCAAAATATAATGAATGTTATAAAGAACTTGAGGCTTACAAAAATGGTTTAAGAACATTAGAAAAACAAAAAATTTGGTTTCAAAAGAATCAGGTTACTTATGAAGAGAAAATAGGAGTGTTAGAGAGAGATTTAAAATGTGCACAAGATGAGTTGACATACACTAAGAAAGTAAATGCTAAATTAGAATCTGAAAACCAAGTACTAAAAGAGAAGCTAGATATGGAAATAGCTACACATAAAAAGTGGTTAATATCAGGTGATAAATTAGCTAGTTGTCTATATGGTAGTCAAGCTGTAAATTCTGGGATAGGTTTGGGTTTTAAAAAGTATGTTGGTTTAGAAGCTAGGAATGACCTAGGTAGAACAACACCAGCTGGATTAGCTAATTTTGTTAAAGAAGGTAAATTACATGTTGTGCCTGGACCTATTAGAGGAGAACACATGCCCACTGACCTCTCCATTACTGTAGACTTTGATGGATCACACCATCTTTATAGCAAAAAGTCAAGTGACTTGCCAGACCCTAATTCTAATTCTGCTGACTTTGTCTCTTGTTCTACCAGTGATAAGTCTTCTGACCAAGGGTCTACTGCCTATACCTGTTGTGATTCAAGTGAAAAGTCTGACCTTCCCAAGACCTCACCCAAGCCTTCACCCAAGTCTCCCTACAAGCCTGTTAGAGTTGCTGCTAATGAATCAAATTTAAAGACAGTTTCCTCTGAAGACTTGTTATTTAATTCTTTGCAACACAATGTTTTTAATTCTGTCAACAACAATTCTGTCAATGTTTGTGGTTTGAATGCTTTTAATGGAACATCTTTCACTTTGAATAAATCTTCTAAACGGAAGAAATGTTTTGTTTGTGGAAGTAAATTTCATTTGATTAAGGATTGTAATTTTCATGAGCAAAGAATGGGTGTATGTGCTAGTCAGAAGAAACCTAGACCAATATGGAAAAATGTCAATGACATACCATCTTATGTTCCACAAGCAACATGTAAAGCCAGCAGACACAATTCTGCTGATACACCTTTTCCATCTGTTTGGAGAAAATCTGTTGCTAGACCATATGTGAGACCAACTAGTTCTTATTTACAGAATGGTTATTGGCCTGGATGTTTTGACTCAATGTATGTGGGTAGGGGATATTGGAATACTGCTGTGAAGCCCTCAGCAGGTTGTTCTTGGATTAACAAGGGACCTAAATATCAAAGAAGGTCCAAGAACAATGGTGGATCTTATACATCTACATGGCCTAATTCTTATGATCCACAAGGCAGGCTCAAGTCAGTGATGACTTGAGTCTCCAAAGTGTACTTATATTTTGTGTATATATTTTTGTTGTTGTAGGATCATCCTCTTAAGAGTAAAGATGTTGGCATAGTAGATAGTGGTTGTTCCAGGAGCATGTCAGGAAACAAAGAAAAGATGATTGATTTTGTACCCATAGAAGGAGGAGGCAAAGTGACTTTTGGTGGAGGAGATGGTAGAATCACAGGAAAAGGAACTATTAGAACACCAAAGTTGGATTTTGAGAATGTGTATTATGTAAAGGAACTGCAACACTTTAACTTGTTCTCAGTATCACAAATTTGTGACACAAAGAACAAAGTATTCTTCTCTGAGGATGAATGTCTTGTGCTCTCTAAAGACTTCAAACTTCCAGAAGATACTTCAATTCTGCTGAGAGTTCCCAGAAACAACAATTTATACACATTCAACATGAATGATGTTCAACCTGAAGGTGACCTAACATGCTTGGTGGCTAAAGCATCCCTGATGAATCTACAAAATGGCACAGAAGGATGGCTCATGTGAATTTCAAGACCATTAACAAGCTTTCTAAACTTGGTCTAGTTCAAGGACTTCCTTCCAAAGTTTTCACCAATGAACACAATTGTGTTGCCTGCAACAAAGGGAAGCAACACAGAGCCTCATACAAAGCCATTACAGCTGTGAGCACTATCTCAGAACCTATTCAGTTGCTACATATGGATCTCTTTGGTCCAACTCAAGTCAGAAGAATTGATCATAAGTACTTCTGCTTGGTAATCACTGATGACTATAGCCGGTTTTGTTGGGTATTCTTTATGAAAACTAAAGATGAAACATCTCAAATTTTAAAAGAATTTGTTACCCTTGTTGAAAACCAGCTAAACAAAAAGGTTAAAGGTATCAGGTGTGATAATGGGACAAAGTTCAAAAATGTTGTTTTAATAGAACTTTGTAAGTCTAAAGGGATACAAAGGGACTATAGCAATCCAAGAACCCCACAACAAAATGGGGTTGCTAAAATAAAGAATAGGACCTTAATAGAGGCTGCAAGATCAATGCTTGCAGACTCTAAGTTACCCACAATATTCTGGACTGAAGCAGTAAGCACTGCTTGTTATGTTTTGAACAGGGTATCCATCACTAGACCTCATTTCAAGACACCTTATGAACTTCTCACTAGGAAAGTTCCTAATATTCATTACCTCAAACCTTTTGGATGTCAAGTGACCATTTTGAACACTAGTGATCCACTTGGGAAATTTGATGGAAAAGCTGATGAGGGGTACATTGTGGGATATTCAGCTCATAGTAAGGCATATAGGGTATATAATCTAAATGCTTAAAGGATAGAGGAGACTCTTAACCTGAGATATCTATAAGAAAAGCCTAATGTTCAGGGTCAAGGTCATGCTTGGTATTTTGACATGGATTACTTAACAAATTATTTGGGTTATACTAGATTTGTTGCTAACCAATCTGCAGGTACACAGGAATCTCCCTCTAACAATGCAGGTATACTGGATGATGACTCAGAAGATGAGTCTAAGTTTGATGAACAAACCATTGTTGTACCCTCATTTCCTCCTAACCAGTTTGCAGGTAATGGTGCAAAACATTCTCCTGATAAGAATGAAGAAGAGTCACAATATGCAGAGGATCTTGCTAGACTCAAGAAGCAAGAGCATGCAGCCACTCAAGCAGCTGAGAGGCTTGGTGAGAAGTTTGCAAAAGATGCCGAAGCACTCCTTAGACAATCAGCACAAGCAGTCAGTGGAAACCAGGATTCTGCTAACAGTTCTACTGACAGTTCTCCTGTTTCTCCTGACATCACCAAATCTACTGACAATTCTGTTGCATATACTCCCATTTCTACCAGGGTGTCCACAGACTTTGGAGAACCATATACACGATTTCCAAGTGTAAAAAGCTATACAATGGAAAATAAGGAAGAAGAAAGATGTGAACAAGTTTTATGGACAATATGTACAAGATTGGTGCACTGGGAATCACTGAATAAGCTTACATAAGCTAATAAGCAATTCCCAGATACACAGCAATCCAAACACCCTTGCAGCTTTTTGCAATGGCCATTTAAGCTCAGTGAATAAGCTTGAAAGGCCAAAATAAGGAATGGAGCAGCAAGACTATCTGGTTGGCTTTCCAAAAAGCCAAAGCTCATCCTGTGGGGTCCACAGATGAGCTTGTAAGAAGCTTATGAAAAACCTCACAAATCACTTAGTATACTGAGTGACCAGTACACAAAGTCAAATGGGACAAACAAAAAGCAATAAGCAGGCCTATGTAATAAGCCAGAAAGTGATAAACAACCCATGAATCATTGAGAATGGTGGCTTAGCTTTAAGAAAAACCAAATTTCTCATCCTCAAGTTCATTGGTGAGCTTTTTGTGTGCTTGTGAAAAAGCTAGTGAACACTGAATTTCTCAGTGTTCACAATGAGTGGGACAAAGTTCAAGCCAATAGCAGGCTTATAGAATAAGCTGCAAAGTGAAAATCAAGCTTGCAACCTTTGAGATGGACACCTTAGCTTCCTAAAAAGACATAGGTTACAAGCTCAAGTCCATTATTAAGCTTTACACAAGCTTATGAAGTTTGTCTAAGTACACTGATTGCTCAGTGTACTTGGTTAAGTTTTTGAGTTTTGATTGACATGATAAGCAGTTTGATTAAGCAATTAAAGGAACAAATAAGCAATCAAATTCAAGCTAGCCACAAGGGCTTAAGGAAACAACAATAATTACTCACTTATATGCATTGACAAGCACTTTAGAACTTATGAAAAAGACTCAAGCATACTGATTGCTCAATATGGTGAGTTGGTTTGAGAAAAATAGATAAGCACAATAAGCAGTCCACATAAGCTATAAATGAAAGATAAAGCACACATATAAACAATAACCCATAAGGGCTTTTAAGAACAACAATAACCACAGGCACAATTCCAATAATCAACAAGCTATAAACTTATGAGATTGGACATGTGACTATGAGACAGGGCAAAAATAGCTAAGAAAAAGCAACAAAATAAGCAGTTAAATATGAGAAATAAAAATAAACAAAAATACCCTAATACAGATAAGCAACAAAACATTAAACTCCTAAAAGCACTAAACCTAAAACTTAATAATAAAACCACAAGAAAATTCACAATTTAATTCAAAAACAGATTACATGAAATTTTGACTTTATATATAAACTGAAAAGTTGACTTAAACGAAATTTAAACCTAATCTATGAACTGAAATAGTTATAATAAGCTATAAGAACATGAAATAAAGCTATAGTAACAACATTATACACTAATATGATGAATTTGGCCTTAATACCTTAACAATGATCAAACAAAATGAGATTGTAGATGAATTTGACTTTTATACAAATAACTAATGAACTTAATGGTTTGTCAAAACTTAAGCAACTCAGTGAAACTTGTAGCAACCAAGAACAACACACAATACACCATGTATTTCACAGATAACCATTAATCCAAACACCCCTATAAAAGACTTATTTGTGAATTTTCAAAGAATGTCACTGAATTACCCTATCATTTCAACTTAAAAGCTTATAATTTGTCAGGTTATACCCTTTTAAACATGAAAATGCAGATAACAACAATTTAAACCTAGATCATCACAAATGAGCACCATACAGTGAAATAAGTAAACTAAACAACTATAAAATCTAATAAACAAACTACTGAATAAAAGCAATAAATCTATTGAAAAACACTAAATAAGCATAAACTAACACATAAACAACAATTATAACAACAATGACACAAAAATTACTCATATACCAAATTCACAGTGAAAATGGAATTCAAGCAACTCTAAAAATTAACACATAAACATATCATTTTAAACCTTAAAAACATTAAACAACAACAAATAAGCATAATCAAAACAGCTAAACAATAATAATAACAACAAGAACACTAAAATCACTTAATACCTCATTTTCACAGTGAAAAATGAAATCCAAGCAACTTTGAAATTTAAAATATAAACAAACAATATTAAGCTTTAAAAACACTAAGCAACAATAAAGGAACATGAAAACATGACAATCTAAGCATATAAAGCATGAAAACAGTAAAATGACAAAGGGTAAAATGAGCTTACAAATAGTTCAATACTGAGAACATGTAATCAAGGGCCAAGAACAAACCTATAGCCTCCCAATAGGCACTAAACCATGAGAAATCCATAAGCACCCAGTCTCCTTTCTTCTTTGATGATCTCAGCTGAAATTTTTTATTTTCTTTTCTAATTTCTTGATTTCTTTTTGTATTTTTCTTTTTAATAACTATAACTGTTTTTAAGGTTTCTAAAAGCTTGAAAGCTTTGTCAGGAGCTTATGTGTGCTATTAGAGTCCAGGAAACAACCATAATCAACAAGAAATTTAAATGACATAAAAATAAAGGGTACGAATTAAGAAAAACATGAAACTTAAAGATAGATTGCATAAAAACTGTAAATAAGGTTTATTACAATTTGTCAAAGTGTAACAAGACCTTGAAAGCATTTAAATGACAAGCATTTAAAGATAAGCAGTAGATGTGATCACTATGTGACCAAGGCTAATCCAAGGTGGTTTTCTCTTCTTCCATCTTCACTCTTTTATAATCATTTGGACTCCACTAGGTCTTCCAGTCAAATCCCACTTCAATTCACAACCATTGGATGTTTCAAAGTGATCCTGACCTTTGAATGTGAAATTGGCGCCAAAAATATCTTTTGACAGATGGAGGTTGAGTGTGAGAGTTTTAAGGGTTTAAATGGTTCTTGGGAGGTTGTGTGAGGTGGAGGGACAGGGTAGTGAGAGTTGGTGGTGAGGTGGAGGTGAAACCAGCTAGGTGGAAGGGTGGGTTCTGGTTTTCAGTTTGTGAGAGGGAGAGTGAACAGTGGTGTGGGTTTGACCATTTGACCCTGGTTTTTATAACTAAGCGATTTGGGCTGGTATATGTGTTGGGCCAAGGGTTGTAAAGGTTTAGGATTTATTGGGTTGGGTTTTATGGGTTATAGTAATAAGGTAAGGGTTGGTTTGGTTTGTATAAAGTTTAAGCCCAAGGACCAAATTTGTAATTTCTGAATTGTTGAAGGACTAAACCTGTAATATTTCATAAGTTATCACAAGGACTAATATTGCCAAGTTTGCTAAACCAAAGGACCTTATTTGCATTATTTACAAATTAAAACACCCGGGGGACCTTTTATGTCATTTTCCAAAGTTGAGGGGGTGAAATTGTAAATTTCCCAAAAGTTATCAAAAGGGTTCAAATTGTATTATGAATAGTACAAGGGTATTATTTGATAAATTACACTTTTTAAATACCCAGGGACTATTGCCATTTTTGAAACTTGAGGGGTAAAAGTTGCCATTTTGTGAAAACTTTCATCCAGGGATTAATAGTGAACATGTTTGATTTCCCAAGGACTAAAGTTGACTTTTCTTTCATTTTAAACCTTTAGGCACTAGTTTTGCCAATTTATGAAACTCCAGGGACTGAAAATGACAATTGTGTGAACTTTGCATGCTTTTCACTTGTTTTCAATCTTTTTGTACCTGAATTACATAAAAACACATTTCAATGATATTTGTAACATTTATATGGTCATTTGTGTGTTTTTGGTCGTTTTTGTGGGTTTAACAATATAAAATATATGTGTATTTAGACACATATCAAATCCCCCACACTAAACTATTGCTAGTCCCTAGCAATCTTTTATGAAAAATTAATGAATTTCATCTCTTTACCAAAAGCCATTACTTCTGGAGTAGCCAATGTTTTAGTATGAAATACTTTGGTACAATGATAACCAAATGATTTTTAGCAAACCATCAGCTGTCAACGGATTTGATTTGTCTTTACCAAAAGCCGTTTGCTTCTGGACTAGCCAACTCTTAGATAAATTATTACTATTATCTTTGGTGAGCTGATTACCAATTATGGACTTTCCACTGCCTTTACCACAAGCCATAACCTTGCGGGCTAGCCAACTCTTCACTAATTAAAGATATGGTGAGTCGAATACCATACAATTTTTGGCAAATTGCAAGCCATAACGGATTTGAGATATCTTTACCAAGAGCCGTTTGCTCCTGGATTAGCCAGTCCTTATGTGGGTTAGACATGGTGGACTGATTACCATTTGTTGTGTTTAGTGCTAAGCACTTTCACTAAAAAAATTTTAAAATTTTGGCCATTTTGGGGAAAAAAGGCATAAAAGAGTACATATTTGATCAAATTCGCCAGAATCCCCCCCCCCACACTTATAAATGAATATTGTCCTCAATATTCAAAGTCCCGGCTATTATGCCGAATCCTTGAACGTAAAAAGATAACATTACTTAGCCAAGTGTGGTAACACAACAATTATTCTCTTTTTTATTATATACAATTTTCATTCATTCATTTTTTTAAGACATATATACAACATGTGGGGCACACCCCCACACTTGGGTGGTACACACGGGTGAAAACCCATGTTTTACTACTGTTTTTGATTACCGAGTCGCTAGCTTGACTCGACCTCGAATTAAATGGTTCATGAGGAAGCTACTGTTTTTGATAACTGAGTCGCTAGCTTGACTCAACCTCGAATTAAATGGTTCATGAGGAAGCTACTGTTTTTGATAACTGAGTCGCTAGCTTGACTCAACCTCGAATTAAATGGTTCATGAGGAAGCTACTGTTTTTGATAACTGAGTCGCTAGCTTGACTCAACCCCGAATTGAGTTTGTTCTTGGGGAAACATTATGAAGTTGCTAGGGAGGGGGAGTTGGATTTTCATTTAACAAATTTTCTAGAAAAAGAATGTCCCCCTCGGGATTAAGATAGTTGTCCTTAACCTCGTCCGGAAGTAAACTATCTAGAGCCAGAAATACCTCGACATCTGCCCAAATGGAATCACTTCTCTCATCCGGACTGAGGGAAGGGAAAGAGTCGGGAAATGATTGGATGAGAAATTGGAGTGGGGTCCACTCACAGAATTATGAATGTTCACCAGTAATGATGAATCTAAGAATCCTTTAGAGTCAAGGAAACTTAGAAAGGGTACGGAGAATCTTTTTGATTTTTGATTTTAACAAGAAAACTTAAAATGTTTTTGTATTTTTAATGTTTTTTTATATATATATACAAAGGAAAAGAAAATATTTTTGTGTTTTATATGTTTTTGGAAATGAAATATGATATTATATATAGTATATACAATGGATAGATATTTCAACAAAACACAAGTCATTATACGCAGCACACCTCCCCGGCAGCGGCGCCAAAATTTGATTCCTCCCAAACTAGCTAACTTTATTTCTCAACCACTTGTGAATGGTCAATAGTATAAAAGTCAAACAGCCTGGGAGAAGAATGCAAGTTTACCAAGGAGTATAAAATTATATCCTCGGGTCATTATGTCCTGATGAGGCGTGATATTCTGAATACAACGAATGTGTGTGATGTTGAAGTTATTTGAATATAGAAAAACAGGAATCTGACTGACTAACACTAGGAATGTGAATAGTAATAGCTCTTTCACAGCTATATCAGTAGAAACGTGCAATCAGAAACCTAAAATGTAAAAGGATTTACAAACGTACGTTTAGGTTTAAATAAACGTAAACGTATAAAAACAAATCATCAAATATAACTAAAGAAGAATTTGCATGCCTTAGCGGCTTAAATGCAA
>LBNU01013563.1:98178-126052 GCA_014162995.1 Artemisia annua
AAAAAAAAAAAAAAAAAGAAAAGTTGTACTTAAACGATAGTTAACAAATCATTGGGATTAATAAATTGTGTAATGATCATACATAACAACTTACTCATAAACGTGTCACCTTAATGCAGGCCATAAGTGGGTAGCGTGTGTTTGGTTTGAGTCTATGAGAATGAAGAAATGAGTATAAGAATGATATATGTTGTTTGTATCATGATAATTGGTATGGTGAAATCCATATATTAGCTATACATCAAATGAGACAAAGGAGCATTGTATTAGTCTATCATTTTTGAGGGGGGCACAACACTCTATCAAACTTATACCAATTGTGATTCCTATCATCAAACCAAACGGCTCCTTAAATTTTGGACTCTATATTATCTATAGTAGTTCATTACTCACACATAACAGCTACGGTGTATAGTAACGTTAAATTAAAATTATATATATATATATATATATATATATATATATATATATATATATATATATATATATATATATATATATATAGTCGTTGAGTAATTGAAAGTGGGAAAAGTTAATGGTTTAAATTATAATTAAGTATTTACATCATTAGTAAATTGTGTTACCTTTTATAATTAGTAGTATTCTAATATAACAACAGTACTATCTTTTAATTTTTTAAATTTTAAATATATATTATCTTCGTAGATATACATTGGGTGAAGCCTACTACGTAGTTTGAGTGAAGGAGTTGCGATCAGTTAAAAAGAAGTGAATTTTACAAAGTATACAAAAGTCATACAAATTGTTAGACGTGTCCCGCTATCTTTCCTCCCTCCTTTTTAATTAAAATTTCAGTCAAAGGGCATTGTGGTCATTTGACTCATTTTTTTAAATTTCACCCTAAATTCAAACGTAAATAACTTTTAAACGACAAATTTTTAGAAAAAATCGATTTCACCATAATTTTTACAATTTAATTTTCTTTAATTTGGTATGTATTTTGATATATGAATCGCTACTTTTTTTTTCAACTTTTAAATGGGTGTTGATTTTCTTGAAATTTTCGGCATTTTCGGCTCTAATTTTGTCTGATTAAATGGCCGAATTATGCAAAACTTAAAACACGAAAGTTGTTGATTTTTGGCCATTGTTTACCCAGAAATTTGAATCACTCAAATCCGATATGATATGAGTCAGATATCGCACGTTAAAGATGGCGTGATATTTAGTGCACAAAAGTGTTTGATAAAATGCCTAAAAGAGATTTTTCTTATAAAAGTACCTTTAAATGCACTAATTGGTGTACTATAATACATCTTTTGTTATTTTTCGCCTTTTTTTTAATTGATGAACAAAGATTAAATGATGAACAAATTAACTAATGAACAATAACCAACTGATGAACATTGTTACATTAACTGATGAATATTTTGATTTCTTTTAGACAACTAATGAACACTATGATATTTTTGAAAACTGATAAACTGATGGACAATATAATTTTTTGTTAGAAAATTGATGAACTGATTAACATTATGATATTTTGTTGTTCATCAACTCTTTTTATTGATGAACTGATGAACAATATAGTTTTTTGTTAGAAAATTGATGAAGTGATGAACAATACTAATTAATGAACAATATAATTTGAACCAAGCATGCGCTTATGTTGATGAACATCACTTTTATATTGATGATAAAAATGAACAACTATCTTTAATGACGGACAAATGAACACTTTTTATTGATGAACAATACTTTTATATTGATGAACGATATTGTTTTGTTACAAAACTAATGAACAGCCTGACTAACTGATGAACATTGTTATGTTACTGATGAATTGATGAACTGATTTACAATACTAACTGATGAACACTTATGAACATCATGTAGATTGATGTTGTCTTGTTCATCAGTTAGTCTTGTTCATCAGTTATGATTATCCATTAGTTAGTATTGTTCATCAGTTAATATGGTTCATCAGTTAATATGGTTCATCAATTAATATTGTTTATCAGTTAAAAAAAAACACTTTTTGAATCTTACATTAATAAAATGACTAAAGGTGCATTGTTGTACAAAAATTAGTGCATTTAACTCGATTTTAAGACTAAAAATCTAAGCTAAACATTTCATCAAACACGTTGTGTGCAACAAATATGAGTAAAACGTCATCTTTAACGTGTGATATCTTACTCATATGACATTGGATTTGAGTGACTCAAAAAACTTTGTAAAGAGTAAACCAAAATCTATAATTTTCATGTTTTAAGTTTTTCACGATTCAAAATTTATGATTGTAAAAAATAGGTCCGAAATTATCAAAAAAATCAAGAAAATCAAGACCCATTTGATATGTAGAAAAAAAAAAGTTTGTAATATTCAACAAGATTTATACCAAATTAAAGAGGATTAAGTTTTAGAAATTATGCTGAAATCGGTTTTTTACTAAAAGTTTATTGTTTAAGAGATATGTGCGTTTGAAATTTGAGGTGGAAAAGCAAAAAATGAGTCAAAGACAATTATACCCCTGACAAAATTATTGTATAATTTAGGGTGGGTGACACGTGTCACTCTATGAATGACTTTCTACACTTTTTAAATTTGGCTCACTTTGTAATAGATCCCTATTCGTGAGTGAAGCCTACAACGTCGTTTTGTTAGTTGGAAAAAAAATAATAGTAATAAAATAAAAATAAAAATAATTACAAAATAAAATCTTCAACACCTTTCCATGTAAGGTTAGTTTTGGTGAATTACATTTGCAATTTATAATATTATCCCTTAACTATTTGCTAGTGACAAAAAAAGTAACAAGTAATATATTTTGCTTCCTAAGTAAACGGGAAAAAAAATTGTAAAAACTTTTACCATCAAAAAGATTTTACAATTACGATCAGAATAAGTCTAATATTAGTATAGTTATATATTTAAATTACTTTTGCAATTAACTTTTATACCTTAACAATTTGCTAATGACAAAATAATAAGTAGTAATATCTCTTGTTTCCAGCATATAAAAAACAAAAGATTAATTTTTTAAAACTTTACCATTTAATAGTGTGGAAACGAAGAAAAGTTGAATACGTTCCCTTTTAAAAACTTTATTTCTTGTATCAAATATAATTTAATATGATAAGTGACAATAATAGTATTACAACAATAATAATAGGGAGGATGAAAGAAACCTATCAACACAATGTAAAATAATAAGTAAATGAGAGTTCAAACCGGACACGATGATTTATAGTGGTTTTAAACGAAACTTCTGTTCGCCCCACTTCACTCTCTAAGTTTCGTAATCGAGAGTTTCTTACTTATTTCAATAAGCTGCCTTCTCGGTGGAGAAAACCTTGCGACGTCGCTTACTAGTATACCGATACTAAGCTAGATATCGAGTTCTTCTTCGAGTACAACCAAACCCGTCGTGTAAAAAACCTATAACCTTTGTGTTTTAAGGCCTAAACACAACAAACCTAAAACCCTTGTGTTATAAGGCCTAAACACAACAAACCCAAAACCCTTGTGTTATAAGGCCTAAACACAAACTTATCTCCTCTAGTTTGGAATATATTAGATACAAGGTGTTGTTTAATGGTAATACAAGATGTTGTATAATGGAGATAGAAAACATGATTGTCTAATGGATATAAATAACTAATCTAAACTTCAAAAACTCTAAGCTTGATATTGTTGATCTTCTCATGATAATAAGCTTTCAATGGATGAAGATTACAAGAGCTATAAGTTGGTTGTGGTGGATCTTCATGTGCTAGTATTCTTTTAATGGATGAAGGTGACAAGAGCTCTAAGCTTGTTTTGGTGAATCTTCACATATAATATGCTTTCAAAAAACAAATGAATGTTAGAAGCATTATGATCAAGGGTTGGTGAGATGTTTGAAGACTTGAGAATGCCTAATGTTACTGATGCGGATAATCGTAAACACAAGAAGTTTTACAATCCTCCTAGGCAGTGTACCTAACCGTTGTAGTGTAGTATGTGTAAGACACGAGAAATTGATCATTCTCTAGGAGAATAGCGTTGTGAATGCCGAAGTGTATGACGAATTAGATCTAGAGGTGTAGGATGATTCTTTTTGTATTTTTTATATTTTTTTATAAAGTAAATTAAAATATCTCGTGGTTTGAAGAGTAGGTTTTTAAAACTAACAATGAAACTAATAAAAACAAAATTAAACTAATAATGCGGAAAATAAATTGTGGTAACTCTTATGATAGATAAAGATGTTTACCTAGATTATCCTTACTCCCTAGTTATATCTTATTGATTAGTCGAATTGTCACATCCTTGTTTTAATTGGCGCGTTGTATTCCTATTTATTGGTCGTATGGAGGTGCCATATACCCTTACTCTATAAATGTATAAGTCTCCTTTAAGAATCCTAAGGTCATTAAAACTCTTAATATCAACAAGCCGCAATTCATGCAATAAATACAATGAAAATAAGCAATTAGTGTACTCTAGTGAAGAAAGTGTTTAGTCGGATATACAAGCTAATACGTTTAAAGAATAAGCCAGTTTTCCTATCCTAATACGAGACAACCAATTAAACAAGAAACGACAATCAATAATTAATAATTAGGTTTTATTAAAATATAAGCAAAAACTAATTAATTTAGCCAAGCATGTTAAAGAGAACAGAAGAAAAACATATAATCAAACAACACATAGATATATTGAATGATTAAAAAGGAATCACTTATCTTCAATGAAACATAGGTTTGGTAGTTGGAAAAATCCTTACAAAACTCTGAAATTCGTCCTATGGTTTACCTCTCCAAGATGTTACATGAATTATGGAAAACATACGAAAATATATATAGTTTTACATTGGTGACGGCGTCAGTTTATGGTTGTGACGCCGTCAGCCCAACGTCCTTAGGGTTTCGTCCAAAGCTGTGTCGCCTTTGTGACGCCGTCATGTTGTAGTATGTGACGTCGTCAGCTACTGTTCCTTTGGTGGTGACGCCGTCAGATCTCAGACCTTCATATTTATCTGACCCTTCACGTGTAAAATATTCATCAAATCTTCATGCCAAAATACGAATGACGGCGTCACGTTGTAGCTTGTGACGCTATCAAGGTGCCTTTTCTTGACGAATTCATGACTTGGTTGTTTTCTTGTCTAAGAAAGCCCAAAACACGCTCATTTCCGTCTTTGCTTCTAAGGTACCTAAAATGCGAAAAGAAACGATTTTAAGGCAGTAATTGATCACATATATATGAGTTTAGAGACTAAATTACCCCCTAAAATGCACGTTTTAAATCCTTATCAGTTACATTACAAAAGCTTTGTTTAAGTGTGAACTAAAGGTAGCTTAAATAGACATAATAAGTTGTTCACAGGCTTCTATGGATCCACGGATCCTAATAGGATCCATTCCCAATGTAGGACCCGTGGGAAGTTTATAGCCGTTTAAAGTGGGTTTAGTCATATATTACCATTCTTTTCAGAAATGTTCATTAGTTTAAAATGCTCTTAAAAGTGTGTTTTTAACTGACCTATTACATGTGTTTATGGAAGTTTACTTAATCAAAAAACAAAGTGATTTGGTCTCTTTACCAAAACAAAATATGCTTTTCTTTAATGGGAGGTTTATGTTGTAGCAACCCACTAACTTCCCATTAGGTAAGAAAAGCCTTGCTAACTTAACTTAGACCCTCACTAAGCACAATATAGGTTAGAAATGCCTATAGGATTTTCCCGAGCTAAATTTTCGCTTTATTATATCCTTATGACCTAACTAACCTCTAGACAAGCTCACGTATCCACCTATGCCAACCACCACTATGTTTACTTGATGTAAACATCCGGGTATGTCAAGTCAAGGTTACAAACATATTTTCACTAAGTAAACTATCACTCTAGTACACTATGCTTATCAGAAAACCCTAATTGCACCTATGTGTTTACGGTTATCTTTAAAACCCTAATTGCCTATCTGAACTAGCTTGAAAGTGTTTAAAGCTTAGGTATGAGTTATAATAGTAAATTTAGGATATATTAGACTCCCTAGACCTTAGTACAACTCCCTAGAACTTAGGTACAAGTGCCTTAAGCACAAAACCCTAACTAGGTCATAACTTCCCGGAAAATAGGTTTAACTTTCTCAAATCTTTACCATAAGCTACCACCACTTAGTATAAGCCTCCTAGGACTTAATATTAGTCACTAAACACTCATAGGATACCAAATTAGGCACTAAACCTTAGGCTAGACCTAAAACTCTTTCTAGGTAAAACTAGGTTAAAACTAAACCTAAAAACCTAAAACTAGCTACTATACTACTTCTAAAACTACCAAGCAAGCACCATAGCACCTTACCCTAACCTAGAACACACCCTAGTACTTCTAAGTACCCAATAAAGGAGGTGCATCACCTCCTTCAACCTCTCGGCCATTCACCACCACAACCGGCCTATGGCGCCCCATAGCTACTCCATAGCTCACCTTTGTCACCTCCTAGACCTGCCACAACCCCCCATAGCCTTGCTTACTCGACCTCCCCCCTCCTCGACACCTCACCTCTCATTTCTTGCTCGCTACTCTTACCGCGACTATAAATACCCCCTCCCCTCCATTTCATTCCACACCTCTTCTCATCTTTACCTCACATACATTCTGTACTACTAAGACCTTATAAGCCATAGAAGTCAAGTACAAGAGCCTTGAGCCCTGTCGAGTTGTGGTTTTGGACGAGAGATACCCTAGAAACCCTAGCACCCTCGCTAACCTTTGCACGACCTAGGTAAGCCTCAACTTTGAATCTAATAGACTTAGAACAGATCTAGGACTCTTAGCACATGCCTTAGAACACTTAGGATAGCCTTGAACCTTTTCATTTGCATGTTTCCATTTTGAAACCCTAGATTTAGGAAAATAGGTGTTTCCATGCTAAATTTCTATATTATGTGCTATAATCTAAATTAGGTGACTTATTTGAACATATATTAGCTAAACATAAGCTTAGAAACTTAGTTGCTTTATAAAAATATGGTTTACTAGAATTTAGGACTAGTTTTGCAATAGTTTTCATGCATAAGGGTATATATGGTAAATTCCTGAAACTATAAAGTCTAGGGACTATTTTTGACATTACTTGAAAGTTATAAACATAAGGACTCATTTTGCAAAGTTTTGAAACCTTAGGATAGAAACTAAAATAAGTTATAAACTAAAAAGGATTAGTTTTGCAAATATTATAAAGTTAAGGGTATAAAAGGTAAATATTGAAAGTTAGTGAAGTCTAAGGACCATTTTTGTCATTTCTCTAAATTATATAAGTATAGGGACTAAATGTGCAAAAGTTAGAAAGTTATATGCTTAATTGTTATAAGTTTATAAGTTTAAGGTAGAAAGCGTAAATATATAAACTTGAAAGGTATAAACGGACTATTTTCATAAGTATAAAATCTATTTTGAGTTAGAAGCATGACACTGTACTAGAGAGCTTCATGCGAGGAGTACTATGTGGATATTTTGTTTTGACGATTTTGCTGGATTTACGATTTAAAGTGCCCAGGCTCCTCAAACGATTATTACATATACTTCTGAGTTATGATGGCCCGAACGGTGTTATGTTATAACTAAACCTTAATAACAACATAAATCAATAATAGAGAGCTTCGTGTGAGGAGTATTAACTTCTGAAAATTATGATGGCCCGAACGGTATTATGTTGATAACATAATACAATAGTAGGTAGCTTCATGTGAGGAGTCATATACTTCTGAATTACGATGGCCCGAACGGTGTTATGTTATATATAAAAATCTTAAGAGTGATTAGTTACGAAAACCTAGATTAAGACTTGACATACACACACCTACACAACCCCCAGGATACGTGAGTGAGTTGTCTAAACCCCTACTTTACTTACCTTAAGACCCAGGTGAGTTTTCATAGCCTCACTTTTATATGCTTTACAACCCTGTGAGGAGGATACATGCTTTAAACCGAATACAAGTCTTTTTCTTTGGTTGTTGCACGAGTAAACTATCTGCCACTACTACATAACTAAAATTCATGAATCTAATTGTTTGGGATATTTTACCCACGCAAACGCGAATATAGTTGATAGATCTATTGGAGTTTGACAACTCCCGTTGATACTACATCTTTCTGGATGGTATCAATAAGTACTATATTTGAACCCTCTCAAGAGTTAACTTTGGCAAGTTACTCTCCCCATCCCCTCATGGTTGGTCTGTAGACCCCATGACCCGGACTGTTAACGTGTTGTTCATGAGCTTAGTGCAATATACCCACTATCTCAAAACTTTTCCACACATAGGGTTTAAGCTGAACCCTGTGGAACTTGTATTCAAACCCTATCTACTTAAACCTATGACTCTCACTCAACATACGTGTTAACTTTTAAGCATGTTATCCTAGGTAATTAAGCACTATAGGAACCTTGGCACGGAGAAGAATTAGACATGAAGACGTCCATAATAATTATCATTCATCAGTTTTTGCCTTAAAACGTATCTTAGGGACCTCACTTTTGCTAAAAGTATATCTTTTATTGTAAAAACTCTGATCAATAAATGAATGATAACACATTTTTAAAAAACGTCTCTTTTCGAGTCGTTTTCTATTATCTTTTCTTTGTTTTCATGAAGTAATACCCCAAAATCTAAATCCGCTGCAATCTATGAAAAATGGGGGTGTTACAGATTGGTATCAGAGCCTTGGTTATAGAGAACAAAGGATTTTTCTAAACTATAACCACTTTTTCAAAAGGTCCTCCATGCCACTAGAATCCCCGAACTTGCTGATATATTATATATTATATATATAAGTATATCTCCGAGGATAGCACGGGTAAATATGTATCCCCGGGTCGTTTTCCCAACGAAGGCTGAAATGGAGCTCGTTGGTTCGTGATCGTGTATCGTGAAGTGAATGTGAGGGGTTTATGGGGAACCCTAAGCTACAATTAAACTACAAATAATATAAAAGCAAATAAAAACACGTAAAAGTGCACAAATAAGTCATAAACGTAAACAGGAAATTGAAACGCTAAATTCCCGAGCTAATCTCGGGATTTCTAAGGCAACTACGGGAAACTTAAGTCCTAAATGTGTAAACTAAATACCTAAGGGGCCTAAATGTAAATTTAAACTTTTAGAGAAATTAAAATTATTTTTATGACTTTTTATTTAATTATTATTAATTAAAAACTATTTTTAAATATTAAAATATATTAAAAATGCAAATAATTAAGAAAAATACAAATTTATTTTTAATAAATCTAAACTAACTTAAAATTAATTTTAAAACAGAAAATATATTTTTTTGGATTTTTATTTAATTATTAAATTAAAAACTATTTTTAACTATTAAAATATACTAAAATGCAATTAAATATGAATTTAAGCTAGAAAAATGAATATTTAATTTTAAAAATTCTAAAATAACCTAAAACTAATTTTAAAACTGAAAAATATTTTTTTGGTATTTTTTTATGAATTTTTATTAATTAAAAAGGATTTAAAAATACTTTAAAACTACTTGTAATTATTATAAATACCAAATGACTTAATAAAATTATGAAATTTTTTTGATAATTTTAAAATATTATAATAATCCTTGGAAAAATAAAATTACCTAATCTGTTGTACACAATAAGCAGTTTAAATAAAATGATTCTAAAACCTTATTAAAGGCTTATAAAATGATTATAAAAGCTTAAATAAACTAAAGTAAACACAAATTTAAGAACTTGAAAGCTTTTAAAAACTTATAACTAAAATTGCATAAACTGATTGAAGAACAATTTAAGGTAAACGAAAACTTTTATTAATCTTTAAGAAACATTACATTATTAAAGCATTACAATAAACATAAACTAGAACCCTATTTTTTACTGCCTAAATTCTACACGACACACCATGAGGCAGGGCACCCTTTATATAGCTATTAGAGGCGGTGGTAAAGTTCCCAGAAGCTTATTCCAGGCCATTCGATCTTATCCCATTAGAAATTTCTGGATTCCTTTGATTCTAGGCCCTTGGATAGTATTCTAGGGTATTCTGCCCAATCATACTCCTTAATTGAGCCTCGTTGGCAATGATATCATCTCCTGACATGTTCTGAAAGGTGATTCTCGAAGGTACGAGGTTTTCTTTCAAGGTTAAATGGGGTGAATTGGTGGGAGAGACAGTGAATAGTAACCTGTGGTAATTTTGGCGCGTTTGGAATAGTTTATTTTAGTTTGACCGTGGGTTGGTTTGACTTGGGCTTAAATAAGAGTAAAGGTCGGGTTTTATTAAGGGAGTTGGGCTTTGGTGGAATATTGGGCCAGGGAAGGGTTAAGGGTAGTGGGTTGTAGATGGGTTGGTTTATTTATTTAAGTAAGGGTCCGGTTGGTTAGTATGTGTAGGATTTAGTATTTAGTTTATAAAATCTCAAGTACCAAAAGTGTATTTTCTGATTTGTAAGGACCATTTCTACCAACTTTTATAAATGCTGTCCAAGGGCCATTCTTGAATATTTGGAGGACTTATCTTGTAATTTCTTCATATATGACTTTTAGGGGCTAAAATTGATATCTTTGAAATTCCAGGGACCATTCTTGCCAAATCTTTAAATTTATCTTTTAAGGGCTTCTTATGTCAGCTCTTCAAACTTGAGGGATCATTTTTGACTTTTTGAGCTTATTTTGGCTTTTTAGTATTCCTGGCTCTGGCTTTTTACTCTTTCCATATCTCGTTTTCATTTTTGGTGATTTTGGCTCGGTTTTTGTCCGTTTCTCATATTTTTTTACCTGCATGTACAAAAACATAAAAACACGTATATTTGGCAATGATTGATTAGTTTTTGGTCTTATTGGTCGGGTTTTTGGTCAAATAAAGGTATGTGTTTAAGCACATACCAAAATCCCCCAGACTAAGATATTGCCGTGTACTCACGCAATGTTATGAGCTCACATTTTTAAAATCTAAAATTCCTCATCTCTTTTTACTAACTTTGAAAATTAGCAAAATGTTCAAAAGAGACTACTAAATTTTAAATCCCAAAAATGCCCCGGTTATCCTACTTATTATATATATATCTACAATATTAACTTTACTAGCTTCATGACCCGCCCGATGGGCGGGTTCGCTTCATAATATGGTTTGACAAAGTCTAATTGCATGTAAATAATAATGAATAAGGCCAAATATGTAAAACACAAGTTGGAACAAAAAAAGTGTTCATGTATTACATGTAAAAACAACAATGAAAAATATGAGAACAAATAAATTTCATGGTCCTTATTCGTATACAAAATAATAATGCTATGCACATTTGTACTTCAACAAAAGTTTCTTGCGGGCTTTGCATCCATAATAGTGCTTTAATCACCATTGCACCACATTCACATGCCATAGTTGTATGCACCACTTTCATTAAGGGCTCCAGTAGACTTGCAATTATATCTTATTTACCTGCCCCACTTAACATAGAATGAATGAGTCGACAACTTAAGGGAGTGCAAAAACAAAAGCAAAAAAGAAAAGGCAATGACATGTGTTATGCTTCCTAAGTGGAATATACTTGACCAAATACATATGTTCAATTCTGAAACGACCAGGTACTACCAAGCTTTAACTTTTGAAGCTCTTGTTTTTAAAGGACCTACTACCCCAGATCATCTTATAGCCTTGTGTTGTTTCATGTACCTTGTCTTGAACGGTTTTTTTTGTCATCTTCCTGGTGAGACTCATCTCCTTCACTCTCTGAACCCGCAACCTCTTCCACATTGTCCACTTCCTGAGTCTTGGATGAGGACTTGCGCTTCTCACCATATTGTATCTACACGAAAGCATATAAATCGTATGTACATGATAACATTTTGTTGAACACAAATACTGTTGCTTAGCTTTCTTTATTATTTTTTTTTTTTACTTTCTGAAAACAAAGTATTTGGTGGCTGATTCCTATTCTAATCGAAAACTAATTAGTCCAGTCATAAGGCCAAATTTCATATAACGGCCGCATTTGTTTCGAGATGCTAATTGTACTTTTTTACGTCTCAACCCTTTTATGGAACATGATGCATGTATTTTCAAAACCCAATTTAAGGTCAAGAAGAAAATGAATTAGAACAACAGAAATTTACAAGTGGCTGTTTCAAGCAACTAATTAAAGGACAAACTATTATGTATTTCTTTCATTTCAAACAATCAAAAGTAGCTAAAAGGTAAACAAAATTGAGGATAGTTGATGATTATACCTTATGTTGAAATGAGCAACTACCTATTAGTTTTGAAAACTAAAAATATGTGTAATTTTCCATGTGATAAATCCCGTCGATATAGGGTTTGTTGTTGTCGTTGTTGTTGTTTCCATGTGATAAACATCTAACATGGGCGGCTATTGAACACTAACTTGTGTTGTTGTACATATCAATATGACACATTTTTTTAATACATTTACCTTAGTTTGAATTCCATTGCAAAAATGGACCACTTTATCATATCTACATAAAGTCAGATTTCACCAACAAAAAAATATATTCAAAGAGAAATTTCGTCTAATAGACACTCAAAAGTTAAAAGCCTAAAAACAAAGTTTAAAATATATGTACCTTTTTGTGGAGTGTCATTTTCAATCAAAACCTGAAGATCAAAATCATGTAACATAAAAGTAACATTTAAAGCTTAAGAAGAAAAATATATTACTTCAAGATGCATTACAATAACTGTGCAAAGCGGTTTAAAGCAAAGGATGAAGATGGACCTGATAGCAATTTAAAGAAAACATGGAATGGTGATATGATTTTCAAGAACTTTGGACGATCAATGAAAAATAATTAGTTTATCATTTGGGTACCTTCTTTTCAATTTTCCCTATTTATCACACTGATTGTTTGGCGGAAAAAAAAAACATTATTTGAGATAATACTGGTTAAGACCAGTCCAACTCATTTATCTATGAAATCATATATTTTGACCTGTCAACCAACTTTTGTGTGTCTAGTCATTACACCTGTGAAATTAAACGAAGCACAATCTAATAATATAGGTGCTCCTGAAAGTAATACATTATTTTATATAGTACTCTACAGGTGGAATTGCTTCTCTAAACTTCTCTAAGGCCTATTGTTAATGTGTATGTTCTTTGTATAATTTTAACTTATGGTTATAGCTTATGAGCACTTTAAGAAGCACTTATATATCCATGTTCTTACTTAAGGGTGCATATTTCACAGGAATATAGCTAATGAGCCAATATCAGGGTGCATTTTCACCCATTACCCAACCCGTACGTTTTGAACGACTTTTAAATCTTCAAGAATAGGGGCCTTCATTAATTTATGTGTCCAAAACAGATTATCCAGGTTGTCTTAGTTGACACGGCTATAATGAAATGCAATTTACGTGCATGATCTCTTCCATGTGTTTTCCCAAATGCAAATATAAGACAACAAAGGTCTTTAAAAATTCCACTATACATCTATCCTTGAATCTATGTGCCTCTCCATCAAATCAATGTCCTTTTTGATATGGTTGACAATAGTTTTTACATGGAAATAAAGTATAAACCATTAATATGATTGTATGCCTTAAAGATTTCGATGATACTAATGTTTTGAAACAATAGCAAATACTAACGTTTTGAAAAATTCCGTCACCAAATGTCCCACTCAGCCAAAGCATACACCAAATATGTAAATGCCAACAAAAAGGAGTATAAAGGATGACACTAAAGAGTGGTGTGTAACAATATTAGAACATTGTGTTACTAAAGTACCCAATGATAACAGACATAGGAAACCCTAACGATTAATATTTACTCGAAGAAAAACCAATCCCATAATTATTAACATAGCAGCAAGCATAGACGAAAAAACCGAGATGCTAAATGACCTTGCTGTAAAAACTGCATTAACTTTCATAAGCTATTTGATAAGTGATTTCAAATGTAACCTTAACGATCACTGAAAGAGTGAATAGGGAGGTGGTCTCTTATACATGTTCAGCTTATATACGTAGGTTGTAGCTCATAATTGAATCAGTTAGTGATTAACCATTCAAGTAGAAATGTCCCACGGTTATCATTTCTAAGCAACATTTTTTACCCACATACTGTATACTAAGATTTTTGTTCTGAGTGTAGTGATATTCTAAAATCTTTATATCTTCATGTGTGCTGAAAAATGATGCTGGAACACAATATAGATATGGGATATACTTGGCTTCACATGAGCCACAATAAACTTATGTTCACAAGTGAATTTATGTCAGAATACAATAGTTTATAATGAACCCCACTCAGTATGATGCAAACTATCATGAGCCTAATGGTTTCAAATAAGGAACTCGAAATGCGCACTTAAAGTAAGCAGTTTATGTATATCACCTTGACGTGAGACCTTTTTGGTTTCCTCCATCTCCAACTGTTATGTAAACTGATTTGTCTGGGATTAGATAACTCGCACCACCAGCCACGTTGTAGTATATCTTCGAGATCTGGTATTGAAAATACATACATTGATAGTGTTAAGTGGATAAAAAGGAACAATAATTGACTATTTTATTAAGAAATTTGTGTTAAACCAATATATCAAAAAGGTAAGAAATAAAGGAAAACAACAAACCTATCTTTCGTAATCATGCACATGTCCAACAAAGATCACTCCAACTTCTTATTTAAAACCAACTCTCGAAAGCCACTCGCATGCTTTCACCCTCCATGTAGTGAGCACTGTTACTGTTGTGTATATTGGGGTGTGTATAGTAACAATAAGCCATGGTTTTTTCTTTTTGTCTGGTTTTTAGATTCTGCTTCAAGCCAAATATATTGTGGTGTATATTTTACTGTCAGAAGTCAGGTAACGATGTAAGTAATAGAACAGAATTTACAAAATCATATATTTATATTTACGTACTAATCCATAGTGTGAGAAAGTAAATTACCAAATGGAGAATAGCTGTATAGCACAATTATATGAGCGGATGCACGTCTGACAGCATACCAAAGAGGATTACTGCTTTCACTGGCGTCATAAGGAGTGGTGTATCTATAAAGATATCTGTTTAAACGGAACAACTTCAGCTTTTTAACAATCTAAAAAATGTTACGAAAAATCTTATGGTTTTGATAATTATCAGAGATTATAGTAAAAGGTACTAATGTAAGTTCCAACAGTTACCACATATTGCTCATACTCTATCTCATGATTTCCCACTGTCCATAACCATGGTTGATATGTTGCACTTTTTTCGACAAAACAGCCAATGTATCCCAGCGTACACCCATATCATGGTATTGATACCTATCAGCATACGATAGATCTCCAACATGTATTTTGGTTGAGCCAAGTGCATACCGTATCAAAGTAGTAGTCTGGCAATATTATCAAACACTTGACGGGCATAAAAGCTACATGCTCTAAATAAAAAATGCAACTTCCTGGCAATTTAACATAACAGTAAATCAATGGAACTCATGTTTAACCAAAAAAAATTGCTTGAATTACATGAAACATATCCATTAGAAATTCATAATTTTCAACCGAATTACAAAATCAAAAATCAAACTTTAAAACAAAATGCAAAATTAAGTTTTTTTTGAGACATAAGTCATGCTATGCCATGAATAATGAGACATCAAAACCCCAATAAAAAATACTGTCATAATTCCACTGAGTTCTATGTCTCCCACATTGGTTTTAATTGAGGCATCAAATTTATGCCAAACAAAATGATATATAGCATTCAACAGTTGAAGTCAGGAACATGGGAAAGCTATAAAATTTACAAACAAACCTGAGAAATCAATTGTGCAGAAGCTAAGACATGGGGTTCATGATTAAACGACCTAAAGTAAACAGAAAAACAAAAACACACTGAGAATCGAATGGTTAATTTGATTCGATTTCAAAATATAATTACAACATTATTATCAAAAGAGAATTTAGTATCAATTGAAAAACTAATTCGAAATCAAACAAACCTGGCTAAAGATTGTAGATTCAATTGTATTTATGAGATCGGTTGTTTTTTATGAAGATGAATATTGGTGGTTATTGATGTTTATGACCAGCGTGTTTATTTTTCTTATCTGACATTGGTGTTTTTTATTTGAATATGAGATTTGAATTCGTGTGATGCGTGATTAGGAAATGATTTATGAGTAGTTTCAATTGCAATTCAAAAGATCAATCTCAACAATGAAATAGATAAAGATGGAATGTCAGTTATTTTTTTTGAACAGAATGTCAGTTATTGATTGAGAGAAAAACCCACACTTCTTTGGTGCGTTTTGATTATGTTTCATGAGATCCTAATTTGAAATTAGTGAGTGTTTTGGATGTTTATTTTAAGGCATCTATATTTTGTTTATAAAGCTTTCAACACAAACACTCAAGTGCTCTAGTGGTTGAGTGTTTGTTGGTTGTTCAAGAGGTCAAGGGTTCGAGTCTCATTAGCTGCAACCTTTTTAATAATGATAAATTCATGCATGAAAAGTGTGTGCCATGTAGGCAATGACATGGCATGTAGTTGAATATGTGGCAATAAGGTGGCAAATGTTAGAGGTTGATGATGTGTCATGGTTAGCCTATTATACAGTGTAGGATTCGGGTGACGGTATGCTGACTTTCATTATCCTAAGGATAACTTTTAGGCTCATGGAGTAGGAAACATGACTCAGAGAGAAGTGACCGTACGGATAAAATTCGTCATCCTTGATTTTTCACAAGTTCCCAAGCCAAGCATAAAAACGAAATTATTGTTTATTTACAAGTTAGATGCTAACACTACCCATGGACGTTACTTGTGATTATATTTACCTTTTACTCCCATACTCCTATTTTCCTCTAATTATTTTATTTTTGGTCCGATAAAGGCTTAGGATTTAGACGCTAATTAGTTTCTAATTCTTCCATCGAGAACCGTTGCCCATAAAAATGAGGTCCACATCAAGGTCTCTGATTTAACACGATTTTCAGGATATCCCTTTTATTTTCGACCGAAACATCCCATGTCTGAGACCCGAGACGGAAGCTTTTATTAGGATATCCCCGAACTCAAAATTTGGCTTTTAGTTAACATTATCAAGCATATTTACGTATTTGCCCTCAGCATTTTACAACAATTACAACATCGGTTGCGAGCCGACAAGATGTAATAGTCTTATTATGACCTTGGATTTTTCCTCCGCCTTTTTGAAGTCTACAATATCGGCTGTGAACCGGCAAGATGTGGAAAACTTTGATGGCTTTGGATTATTATTATTATACATTATACATTATTTATTTTGCCAAACCCCAAGTCCTACGGCTTTTATAACAATCACAACATCGGCAGCGAACCGACCAGCTGCAATAGTCTATTACACCGTAACGCTGGCAGTACCTTGATGTGTACCCAACTTCCATAAGCAAGGATTCTTTTGGCAAGAACTATAAACTAAGTTTCGCCAAAATCATGCACCTTTAATTAAACCTAGATTTCTATTATAAGGGGTGAAACAAGCTAATGGGAGTGAAATGCCACAAGTAGCTTCGATGAGCTCTAAAAAGGACCAACTACTCCAAGTTTAGCATCTAACTTCTAAGTAAACTCTATCATTTCTCGTTCTTCACAAATTTAAAATCTTAAATAATAAGATCCGCGAATCCTTAGCCGTATAATCAAGCCGCGTGTATATAAAGTCAATTACGGGAACTTGCAAACTCTTGGATAAGAATTCGCATTTTCAAGCTCCTTGTGTAAGAGACTAGCACGAGCTTATGGATTATAATTGGTTAAGGGAACAAGCTATGGCTCAACACGCCCGGTCAAGTTAGAATTTTATTCCTACTCTAACCAGCGGAAAGTCAACATTGTGTCAAAACTTATTATATTTTTGTAATTTTTAAAATTTTTCTCATTTTTTGTGCTTTTTTATTAAAATTTTTCAAATTTTTTGGAAAAACGGGGTTGCATGAGTACTCGTCAAAATGCAAGGTAATAACCGAATCAAATGATTCACCCCCCCCCCAGACTAAAGTGAAACATTGTCCTCAATGTTTCGAAAGGTAAGGGTAACCTACGTAAATCTAAGGCCGTTTATTAGGTATGCCAAATAGATAAACGTTAAACGAAATGATTAGGATATGAGAAGCATCAAAAAATGAGACTCGAGTGGAGAAGGGAGAACACGACGAGCACGAGAGTCTTCATTTTTGGGCTATCTGGACATAAAACCACAAGCACAAAACAAACACAAGAAAATGGAAGAGGGAACCCTCCTCATGGTTATTTATTAGTAAAAGAAAATAGAAAGAAAAAGGATAAAAAAAGGATAAGCATAAGGTGCCTCCCACGAAGTGCTTTGTTTTTGGTTACCGNGACGAGCACGAGAGTCTTCATTTTTGGGCTATCTGGACATAAAACCACAAGCACAAAACAAACACAAGAAAATGGAAGAGGGAACCCTCCTCATGGTTATTTATTAGTAAAAGAAAATAGAAAGAAAAAGGATAAAAAAAGGATAAGCATAAGGTGCCTCCCACGAAGTGCTTTGTTTTTGGTTACCGAGTCACGTAGCTTGACTCGATCCCCGAATTTAGTCGTCCTTGGGGAAAGTTTGGAGATCCGGGACAACCATGGATGGTATGTCCCCTCCAAAATAATGCTTAAGCCTATGGCCATTCACCTTGAAATTGGGCCCGTTATCTTGAGAAAGTTCAACGGTACCGTATGGAAATACTTGGGCTACGGTGAATGGGCCAGACCAACGGGATTTTAGTTTTCGCGAAAAAATCTTTAATCTTGAAATAAATAGAAGGACTCGATCACCGACTTTAAAGATACGATTCTTAATTTTTGAGTCATGGATTCGCTTAGTTTTCTCTTTATAGATTAAGGTGTTCTCATAGGCTTGATCTCAAAGCTCAACTAACTCAATTAATTGAATTTTACTATGGTCTCCCGCGGTCTTTAAGTCAAAATTACAATGCTTTAACGCCCAGTAGGCTTTGTGCTCGAGCTCAATGGGGAGATGACAAGCTTTTCCGTACACTAACTTGTAAGGAGTGCATCCGATTGGTGTTTTGTAAGCGGTGCGGAAAGCCCATAGTGCATCATCTAATTTGTCGGCCCATGAGGATCGGTGTTCACCTACTGTTCTCTCTAAAATACGCTTAAGTCCATGATTGGACACCTCAACTTGACCACTTGTTTGCAGGTGATATGCAGTAGAAAGACGATGGGTAACTCCGTATTTAAGCATAACTCTTGGAAATTGATCGTTACAAAAATGAGTACCGCGATCACTGATGATAGCACGAGGTGTACTGAATCGGGCGAATAGACTCTTTAAGAATTTAACCACAACTGGGCATCATTTGTGGGGAGCGCCTTTGCTTCAACCCATTTTGACAAGTAATCGACGGCCACGAGTATATACTTATTTCCTCTAGATTATGGGAATGGTCCCATAAAATCTATACCCTATACGTCAAAAATCTCACAAACTTGAATAGTGTTTTGAGGCATTTCGTCCTTTTTAGGTATTTTTCCTTGACGCTGGCACGAGTCACAAGATTTTACTAAGTCATGTGCGTCACGATATATCGTTGGCCAATAGAAACCGGAGTCAAATACTTTCTTAGCGGTGTAATTGGCACCATGATGTCCCCTCGTGGGTCCATTGTGGCATGCCATAAGAATGTCGGCGGTTTCCTTGCCGTGAACGCACCGTCGAATCACTTGGTCCGCACATACTCTAAATTAGTAGGGGTCGTCCCAGAAATAATGCTTAATGTCCTTAAAGAATTTTTTCTTTTGTTGGGACGACATCCCATTCCTAATGAAATTTCCTGCATGGTAATTCGCAAAGTCGGCGAACCCTGGGGTACTAGAATTGTGTGATAACATCCCAAGTGTCTCGAGAGGAAATGTCTCGGTGATTTCCTTATTCTCGATATCACTTTGATGGGGATTCTCTAAACGGGAAAGATGATCGGCGGCTAGGTTCTCGGCTCCTTTCTTATCTCTAATCTCAACATTGAATTCTTGGAAGAGGAGAACCCACCGGAGTAACCGTGGTTTATCATCTTGTTTAGCTAGAAAATATTTCAAGGCTGAATGATCGGTGTACACTATGGTTTTAGATAGAACAAGATACGGTCGGAATTTATCGAAGGCATAAACAACGGCTAACATCTCTTTTTCGGTGGTCGTATAATGAGATTGAGCGTCGGTCATTGTTTTGCTAGCATAGTGTATTGGCTGAAAATATTTGGGCTTACGTTGCCCTAAGACCGCCCCGATAGCATAATCGCTAGCATCGCACATAAGCTCAAAAGGCAAGTCCCAATCTGGGGCAACTAATATCGGAGCTTTCGTTAATTTCTTTTTGAGAGTATTGAATGCTTCGATGCATTCATTTGTGAAGATAAACGGAGCATCTTTTTCTAGCAAATGGGTCAGAGGCCGGGCTATATTAGAAAAGTCTTGGATAAACCGTCGGTAAAAACCGGCATGACCTAGGAAACTACGGATTCCTTTAATGGTAGTGGGATGGGGTAACTTTGCAATAACATCGACTTTAGCACGATCTACCTCGATTCCAGACTTAGAGATTTTATGGTCGAAGACAATGCCCTCTTTAACCATGAAATGAAACTTTCCCAACTTAAAACTAAGTTAGTATCTTCACATCGTTTGAGCATCTTCTCTAAATGGGAAAGGCACGAAGAAAACGAATCTCCATAAACCGAGAAATCATCCATGAAGACTTCCATGGTTTTCTCGATCATGTCATGGAATATAGCCATTATGCACCTTTGGAACGTGCCTGGAGCATTACATAAACCGAAGGGCATACGACGATAAGCAAACATTCCATAAAGGCACGTGAAAGTGGTCTTTTCCTGATCTTGTGGGTCTATGGGAATTTAAAAGTAACCAGAAAAGCCATCGAGAAAACATTAGAACTCATTTCCTGCTAAACGCCCTAACATTTGATCCATAAAGGGAAGCGGTAAATGATTCTTACAAGTAGCTTCGTTAAGTTTCCTATAATCTATGCACACTCTCCATCCCGTGACGAGACGTGTAGGAATCAACTCATTATCGTCATTCGTAACAACGGTCATACCTCCCTTCTTCGGAACACAATGGATATGGCTAACCCAGGAGCTATCGGAGATTGGATAAATCATACCGGCGTTGAGTAGTTTGAGAACTTCGTTTTTAATCACATCGTGAATTTTTGGGTTAACTCGTCTTTGTTGTTGGACGGAGGGCTTAGAATTCTCTTTGAGTAAGATTTTATGAGTGCAAAAACGAGGGTCTATGCCCTTTATGTCAGAAATTTGCCAAGCGATGGCACTTTTCTGTTTCCGGAGCACATCTAGGAGTTCAGTCTTCTCCTCATCTTTTAAGTCCTTAGATATGATAACGAGAAGTTTGTCGAGTCTTTCTAAGAGGGCGTACTCAAGATGCGGAGGTAAATCCTTGAGCTCGGGCTCCGGAGGATTCTCACTAGAAGGCTCGATTTCCTTAATTTCTTTGGGTGGGAGGGTTGGAGACGGATCATCATTTAATATTTTCTCGAGTAACAGAATATCTCCCTCAACATCGATATCAGATTGATCAATTTCCGGCAAAATTGACTCATTAGAAAGAAAAGCCTCGATCTCTTCTAAGATGAAATCACTTCCCTCGAACGGAGTGAGGGAAGGGGAAGGANATCATTTAATATTTTCTCGAGTAACAGAATATCTCCCTCAACATCGATATCAGATTGATCAATTTCCGGCAAAATTGACTCATTAGAAAGAAAAGCCTCGATCTCTTCTAAGATGAAATCACTTCCCTCGAACGGAGTGAGGGAAGGGGAAGGATCGGAAAGAGTAGGTTGAGACGAAGAAGAAGAAGTGGGATTGCCACTTGACGATTTAGGAGAAAAACCAAGAAGTTCTTGAGAATACTCCTCCGAAGCAACATCAATGATATCAACTCGGTTAACGGACATGCAATCGTAGTTAGAGGAGTATCTCGCGGTTTGGTCAAGATTAAACGTAACAGCTTCATTTCCAACTCGGAAGGTAATCTCTTCATCGTAAACATAAATCAACGCGTGGCCCATCCTTAGGAATCCTCTCCCGAGAATGAGAGGAACCCGTGGATCAGCATCAAAATCGACAATAACAAAATCAGCAGGGAAGTGGAATTTTCCAACTTCCACAAAAACGTCTTCGGCAATACCGATAGGTTGAGAAGTAGAACAATCCGCAAGCTCAAGAGTCATGCAAGTCGGGGTGAGCTCGGGAAATGAAAGTTTCTTCCAGATAGATAACGGCATAAGGTTAATGATAGCACCGAGATTGGCCAGGGCGAAGCATTCAACCATTCTCGGGAAAGCACAAGGGCTCAAAAATTTGCCGGGGTCTCCAAGCTTATCTAGAAGCTTTTTAAGGAGGACCGCTGAGCAATGTTCGTTCAAGGGTGTTTTGGCCATTTCGAACAATTTCTCTTTATTAGTCAGTAAACCCTTAATCATAGACGAAAATTTCGGCATTAGAAGAATAGCATGCGCGAGGCTTATATCAAAATGTAAATCTTAGAAAATCTTATAGAATTTCTCCATTTGTTGATGATTTTTGTCACGGAGCTTTTGTTCATTTAGTCTCGAAGGATAAGGAAGTTTGGTCTTAACGAGAATTTCTTGTTCACANAGTCAGTAAACCCTTAATCATAGACGAAAATTTCGGCATTAGAAGAATAGCATGCGCGAGGCTTATATCAAAATGTAAATCTTAGAAAATCTTATAGAATTTCTCCATTTGTTGATGATTTTTGTCACGGAGCTTTTGTTCATTTAGTCTCGAAGGATAAGGAAGTTTGGTCTTAACGAGAATTTCTTGTTCACAAACGACTTTTTCTTTTTGCTTAGATAGTTGGACAACACGAGGTTGGATGTCTTCGGTCCTTCCGTTATTAGTAGGAAGTTCCGTATCCGTTGTCGCCTCGGTTTCACGGTTGACTACCTTGGGAGGAAGAGAAGAAACGGTAGTCGGAGCCGTGGGTCCATCATACTTAACACCACTACGAGTCGTGATCGCCTTCGCATCGCCCCTCGGGTTGGCGATCATATTTCTTGGGAGAGTAGAAGTAGTACCCGAGCCCGAGGGTCGATCATTTAAGACTTCTTAATTTCGGTCATTTCCTTAATCAACATCCTAGTTGTTTCTTCATGGTTTTTATTAACAACTTGTTTGTTGAAACTTAGACCTTGATAGATCTTTGAGCCTTTGGATCGTTAGCAATGTCTGTGTAATCACAAACACTCTAAAAGAGAATCTCTACTACTTGTATTGTTTAGCGGAATTATAAATACAAGCACAACACAAATACTAACAATGCTTTGATCCTCTATGGATAGTTTATTATCAACTAATAATGTTTTTCTCAAAACCGTACGTAATGCATTAGCAAGGGTTCCTTTTATACTACAAGAAACCCTAACCCTTCTTACAAGAATCAAATAACAGTAAAACAATAAAAGATATTCTATAACCCTTGTCCTAAAATAAACTAAGTTTACATTCTACGGATTAACTATATCCGCAGAATCTTCTTATCCGCAGAAACACTGTCAGCAGAAACCAGCAAAGCTATCCGCAGGATCCTTTCAGCAGCATTCCTCAGCAGTAGTTTCTAGAATTCCCAACAATCCTCCCCTAATCTTGAATTTGACCGTGTTAAGTTCAAGATTCTTGATAGATCAGCCACAAACAAAAGTATGAGGATTGAAAGAGAAACAGATGCAAGAAAATAACTACCAGCAGCAACTAACTCACGATCAGCAGCAACTAGTAACTCTCTTTGTAAACCAGGATTCTACAGCAACTCCTATCTTTAAGCAGCAACAGAATCAGCAGCATCAAGAATAGGTTTGATAAGCCTTTACCAAGTAGCTATTCACTCTTGGGCTAGCTAATTCTTTGGTGGAATCATGACATTACCCTGGTGAACTAGTAACCAGTCCAACACTTATAACATGAATCAATGGTGTGTTGAAATACCCTAATGATTTTTGGCAAATCATCACAGCCATAAACGGATTTGACTTGTGTTTACCTGTAGGCGTTTGCTCAGGACTAGCCAATTCTTAAAGGAAATTACCTTGGTAAATTGATAACCAATATGGAATTCCACTGCCTTTACCATAAGCCATACACTTATGGGCTAGTCAATTCTTTGGATTTTCAAAGAATATGATCCATGGTGAATTGATGACCATTTCAACTCTCAGCAATGAAGCATGGGTGAGTTGAGTACCCTATGGTTTTGAGCAAACCATTACAGCTATCAACAGATTTGATGTGTCTTTACCAAAGCTGTACCCTTTGGACTAGCCAACTCTTTGATGGAACAGTCAACATCATGGTGAGTTGATAACCATAGAACAGATGTACCTGTATACAACAAAGAGTGGCAAATTATACAAGAAAGCTAGATTTTTTTTTCTTTTTTTTTCTTTTTTTTACTAACAAAATGAAAAAGAAATAAGAGTACAACAATCATCCCAAAGAAGTGTCAATCTGAATACCATGCTTGGCTTTCATTTCACTCTTTAAAAGAAGACTCTGCCTCATAGCTTTGAATAACTGCTCAGCATAAGTCATGTCATTCCCAACCACATCTGTAGGAACAAGCAGCTTCATCCCCAACATCTGTCTTAAAACTCTAAGAGAGATGGGATAGGTAATCTCAGCACACATGTAAAGAACCTTGCCAGCAGCAGTTGATAGCACATGAACATTAGGGAGAGGATAAAATTTCCAGTTAGCAATCTCCCATCTTGATAGACCCATCCAAACCCTGAATCCTTTACTAATAGTGAGGTTGGAATCAAATAATGTAGTCAAGTCCCCTTGCAAATATAAGCCACATCCCGTAGGCTCTTTGTTTTTGTAGTAGGAGGTAACCCAACTATAAAGATTCAACAGATCCTGTCTATCCATAAAAGTTAAAATTTCACTAAGAAAAGTAAAATGTTTAACTGACACCATCTGCTCTATGAACAGTGTTGATATCTTGATATTTCAATTGAAGAGGTGTAATCTCCCACTCAACCAAAGGGGCATGAGCCATAGGATCTTCACCATCATCTTCCTCAACCTCAATATACTCAGAATCTGCTAATGGTGTAACCAAGCCTCTAGAAACCCTCTTTCTTGCCAAAGTCTTCTTTCTCTTGCTAGTAAAAGGTGAAGGTGTTTCATTAGAATCATCAGCAGTGTCAGATTCTGGCTGAACTTTAGCAGGAACAGGTACAGAAGTGTCTGCAGGAACATCTGTAGATGCATCAGCAGGAATATCTGTAGAAGCATCAGCAGGAATAGATTGTTCAGTAGGAACATCTGTNGAATCTGCTAATGGTGTAACCAAGCCTCTAGAAACCCTCTTTCTTGCCAAAGTCTTCTTTCTCTTGCTAGTAAAAGGTGAAGGTGTTTCATTAGAATCATCAGCAGTGTCAGATTCTGGCTGAACTTTAGCAGGAACAGGTACAGAAGTGTCTGCAGGAACATCTGTAGATGCATCAGCAGGAATATCTGTAGAAGCATCAGCAGGAATAGATTGTTCAGTAGGAACATCTGTAGTAGCCTAAGCAGAAACAGAATGTGAAGCTTCAGCAGTTTATGGAGCAACATGACTAACTCTTACTGCATTAGCCCTGGCAAGCTCTGCTGCATCATTAGCAAGCATCCTTTGAACAGTTTCTGCACTTAACCTATCTTCCTCACTCTGCCTCTTTGTTTTCTGTCCTGTAACAGGACCTTCAGTAACCATAGGAGTCTTCCCCTTATCTGTGAACTTGGAAGACTCAGTAGTAAGTGATGTCTCAGTAGGAAGAGGTGGAGCTGCAGAAGTAACCAGAGATGGTGCACTAGAAGAGTCATCAGCAGGTACAGAAGATGTACCATGAGCAGACTTGAACCTTTTAGATGGAGGTTCCTCTAATGTTGGTTTTGATGTGCTCTTCTGACCCTGAGACATAATATAGTTATATGTTCTCACCAACTTGTCATGAGGCATATTCCAAACCTTCTCTTTAGTCCATCCTGAATTAAACACAGCTGGAATCATATTCTTAACAACCATCCTCATTTGATTGGTTATTTGTGCCTGTGTAGGAGGTTTATCCCTCTTTGCTTTGGCTTTCTTCTCATCTTCCTCCTTTTTCCTCCTTCTCAGCAGAGCAATAATGCCATCAGAAGAAACATCATCTCCTAGTAGATCTCTGGCAAGTGGAGTCTTGGAAGCAATCTGAGCTCCAATATGCATCCAGTCAGCCTCATTAAAGTCTGAAACTTGAGCATCCAATTCTCTCTGTCTTTCAAGTGGCAGAGTGGAAAAATATGAAGCCTTTGCCCTGGCAATCTCTGCATCAAACTGTGCTTGTTCTTGCTGAGCCAAAGCTTCACTCTTCATGAGATCTTCATGTTCTTTGAAGAGTCTTTCCTTGGCAAGTATTTCTTCTTCAGTTATCTTATCTGAACCAAGATCTTGATCAACCAGATTAACATGCTCTTCTTCAGCAGAAACGAAGGTATCAGTAGAAGAAGATGCAGCAGACTGATGTGTAGGAGAAGACAGCTTTGTAGGATCAGCAGTAACTCCAGAAACACTCACACCTTGAATATCAGTGGTAGGAGCATCATTAGAAACCACAAATGTTCTTCCATAAATAAAGATAGGAGGATCCTCTCCTGAAGGAGCAGCAATAGATGGCTCTGGAACTGTAGAAGTAGGACCAAGGTCACAAGCAACACCATCAACAGGATCAACATCCATGGATTGCCCAATATCAGCAGCAGATATTGTATCAGCAGAATCAACAACTGGTGCAGAAGTGTCACCCCCACTTTGACTAAAGAACTGCTCTGTCTGAACCTTGATTGGACTCTTGTTCTTTTGAGTGTCAGCAGCTGTAAGTGTCGGAGAGGGAGTGAGGTTAACTTCAGTAGCTTCAGCCAACATATGAAGAGGATCAAGAGACACAGATTCCTTTGCTGTATTTGGTGCAGGGACCTTCAGTTCATCCTCTGATTCAACCACAAACTTCCTTGTTAGGTCACCATGTTATAGCATAAACAACCAAAGATACTTGAATGAATAAGAGACAAGAATGGAGAAGAAGAAGATAGAATAATATGGAAGGAACTCTAATATATTTGATATGATAAACTTTGTATTTCTTGAGAACCAACAAGCCTTAAGGAAGGCTTACACATTGTATTTATAGGGGAGTCCAAGGGTCTCTAGATTCATCTCCATACTTAACACTACTAGCCCTTGGACTTCCACTTGTAGTAACATTACATCATAAACTTTCATAACAAAATGATTAAACATAAAACATAATAAGTTTAACTAGCAACCTATCATAAACAAATGACCGACACTTGAATAACGTGAAACGTGTTCCTAACAATCTCCCCCTAAGGGTCGGTCGTCAATGGTGAATGGTTGCTTTGACGTCATCTTCTTTACTCTTGAACTTTGGCAATTGCTGGACGTCACAAAATCGGTTAGATTAGACAAAAATTCTTTGCTCTTCAATCCTTGTTCCTTGTTGTTGAAGTGATGCATATGGTAATCTGCCTTTGGTCACTCCTTCGACTCAACTTGATGGTACGCCATTCCAACATGCTCATACGTCTTTGAACTTTTATGACTTGTACTCAAGTAATTCTCGATCATTAAGTAAGATCTTTGTCTTAAGACTTTGTAGATTCCGTTGACGTTGAATCTTTCATTAACTTTGAGAAACTTTGATCTTTCTTTGACTTTGTATAACTTAGAACTTTTCGGGAAGTCTTTGACGTAAGTATGAGCATGTGGAATCATGTGTTGGTGGTGATGTTCCTGCATGAAAATGGTTAGT
>LBNU01013563.1:157926-168033 GCA_014162995.1 Artemisia annua
CCAATTATGGTTGCACCTAATTGGTCACTACCATTTGAACTCATGTGTGATGCAAGTGATTTCGTTGTAGGAGCTGTTTTAGGACAACGTGAAGGAAAACATTTTCGTCCTATATACTTCGCTAGTAAAACACTCAACAATGCTCAACAAAATTATACGGTTACAGAAAAGGAGTTATTAGCCGTAGTTTTTGCATTCGACAAATTCAGATCTTATCTCGTGCTTTCAAAAACGATAGTTTTTACAGATCATTCCGCACTCAAACATCTGTTTACCAAACAAGATGCAAAACCGCGTCTTATCAGATGGATTTTACTACTCCAAGAGTTCGACATCAAAATAAAAGATAAGAAAGGGGCATAAAATCTTGCAACCGATCATCTGTCACGTCTAGAGAATCCAAATTTGGAAGAATTAAAAGAAAATGAAATTAACGATTATTTTCCGGATGAAACTATCATGATGATTGATAAAGATGATGATGAAGAAGTACCATGGTTTGCAGATTACGCAAATTATCTTGCAGGAGATATTCTTAAAAAAGGGATGAGTCACTACCAACGTAGTAAGTTCTTTTCGGAACTAAAACACTACTATTGGGAGAAACCTTATCTTTTCAAAATGTGCAAGGATGGAATGATCCGAAGATGTGGTTCGGGTACCGAAACAAGAAAAATTCTTGATGAATGTCATCATGGCCCAACTGGGGGACATTATGGTCCTTCCACTACAACTAAAAAAGTTTTTGATGCTGGATTTTATTGGCCCACAATTTTCAAAGAAGCATATACTCGTTCAAAACTGCGATGCATGCCAAAAGTCTGGTAACCTTTATCGTAGAGATGAAATGCCTCAAAAGAGCATTCAAGTCTGCGAAATATTCGATGTTTGGGGAATTGATTTTATGGGACCCTTCCCTAAATCACACAAATACGAATATATCCTCGTTGCAATCGATTATGTTTCAAAATGGGTAGAAGCTGAAGCTCTTCCTACTAACGATGCACGAGTTGTTGTTAACTTTCTCAAAAAGCTTTTCGCTCGCTATGGAATTCCTAAAGCTTTAATAAGCGATAGAGGATCTCATTTCTGCAATAAACAAATGGAGAAAGTAATGAAACGATATGGAGTTCATCATCGTTTTGCTACAGCTTATCACCCACAAACTAGTGGTCAAGTTGAAAATACAAATAGAGCTATAAAAAGAATACTTGAAAAAACGGTTAAGGACAATCCTGCCGTATGGTCAAGGAAATTAGACGACGCTCTATGGGCATTTCGTACGGCTTATAAAACACCAATTGGTACAACACCGTACAGACTTTTGTATGGGAAAACATGTCATTTGCCGTTCGAACTCGAACACCGTGCTTATTGGGCATTGAGAAGCTGTAATCCTGATCTGAAAATAGCTGGAGAAAAGAGATTTTTGCAACTGCATGAACTCGATGAGTTAAGACTTCAAGCCTATGAAAACTCTAAGCTATACAAAGCAAGAACCAAAGCTTACCACGATAGAAAGCTAAGAATTCGAAAACAATTCAAAGCTGGAGATAAGGTTCTACTCTTCAACATGAAATATAAGTTTAAAGCTCCGAAACTCAAGCCAAAATGGTTCGGACCATATGTAGTGAAACATGGATTTCCATCAGGTTATGTTGAACTTTATGACAAACAAGGTGGAAGTTTCATTGTAAATGGGCATCGAATTAAACTCTATTATGATAAAGAGCAATTAAACTTGATTTCTAATGAAGAAATTCCATCCGAATCTGAATATGAAGCTATCACATTCATGGCTCCACACAAGGACATGGTTCCTTGGGCACACAATACTGGTTTTATCTATGATGCTCTTCCTAGAGCATGGGAAAAAGTTACATTGGAAAATATAGATGAAACGGGGGAGGGAATTGTGATAGGAAATGTGGTGTATATACCTAAGAGGAAGCATAACACTACACCTACATAAACTGTTCGAAGTTTGAGTCCGGCTGAGGACTCGTTAATAAAACAAGCGCTTCTCGGGAGGCAACCCGTGTGTTTATTTTAAATGTTTTAATTTTCAGTGTCTACACCCCAAAGTTTTACCACTTGGTTAAACTTAAGTGTGGGGGTGTGCCACTTCTTTAAATAAATTGCAATGCTTTTTGTTTGTTTGTTTTTGTTTTCTAATAATGCAGGTATTGATTTCAAGGAAATAGACGATTGGACAGAAGAATAAAAGCTGATATCATGGTTTATTTTCTCATTTCCCTACTTTCATACTTTTTAAGTTCGTTTATCACATTGAGGACAATGCTTAACTTAAGTGTGGGGGGGTGAGTAGGTAAATAAGAAATTAATTGTTATATCGAGCTAATTTTTAAATTTTGTTTGTCCTTATAATCTAGTTGTTTTCACACTTTTAGGAATAATTTATTAGAATAACTGGATTTATCCACTGGAAAAATCAGTAATTTTGAAAGAATTGAGATGTGTCCCGATTAATATTGCAGTCCACTTTTGGATCGATAACATTTGCTAGCACACATTATAACCCTTTCCACCAAATTGTGAGGATTTTAGCCTGTTCATAACGAGCTTACATCTTTTGTGCTCGAATCTTTTGTTATGAGTGTGCCGGTGATTTTATTTATTCTAGAACTTGTACTTGTAAATCATTACGAGACCGTTGTGAGATTACACTTTTGTAATATAAGAATACATACATGATAAGAGGCAACCTTAGGATTTTAACCAAATAGCCTTCCTTATTGATTGTTAGCTAGTCACATTGATTAGTTAATTTCCAATTTTGAACCCTTTTGTTAGCGTTCATCTTTAACGCTAGATACCCCTAGTTACACCTTCTGAGCCTTTTCATTTTCTTTTGTTAAAACCATAAAAATACAAAAAGATTTTACACTTTTTAGCCTAGCCTTACCCTTAGTCAAGTCTTGGTGAGTTGTTAGCTTTATGAAGAAGTATGTTATGAATCATAAAGAAAGAATGGAGAAAGTGGAAATTCAAGAATCAGCGATTGAAGCAAGTAAAGTTTAGTCATCACAATATGTATGATGACGAATGTTTCCAAGTGTTATGTATATAGTGAGCTTATTTGCAAAAAAAAAAAAGTTTTTAGTTTGATATGTGTAGTGTTATGTATAGCCAATGAAGCTATAAAATAAAGCATTGATCGCGAAAGAATGAAGTTCTCAAAGACTACGAGGTTATGATTCAAGGAAGAAAAGCTAATAACACTCGATCCATCGACTTGGACTAGTTTGTATATTCTTAAACATCACTTACCCTTCAATAATCCCATGTCTTATCCATACCCTTTAACCTAGTGTAATTATTGAGTGTATTGACAAGTAGTGACCATCCGAGTTCATGAGGATCTAGAAAACGTGCTAGCGAACTAAGGTTATCCTTAGTGACCATCCGTTATTTGGTGATGCGAGAATTCGTGGCAGCGATCTACTATGATTTACACAAGATACTTGCACGAAGGTTTTATTAACCCTTTTTAGCCTAAATCCGAATAAAAGACCTCTTTGATATGTAGACTTGGTGCTTACGCCATTGCGGTGTAGTTTTGTTTCTTGTACAAGCTTATGGTAATAATTAGATCATGACTGAGCAATGAGTGTGATTTATCATATACGCTACCCCATATGAGTGTTATGAGTGAATTATATCTTATTCTTCTTTCGTGAGGTGTTTTAGGAGTGTTAATCAAGCAAGAAAATCATTGGGTATTGTCAAACATCTCAATTATTTCCTTTACAAAAGCTTAACAAGGATGATCTAACTTGTACTTGTATAAGGAGGATTCTCATCACATTTTTCAGAAACCACTTTTGTTTACCATGTAGATATTTAGTTTTCTTCTAGATTTGCTTGAGGACAAGCAAAGTTTAAGTGTGGGGGATTTGATAACGCTCAAAGTTAACATGTTTTTAGAAGCGTTATTAGTGTTTTTATGCATGTTATTTGGTTACTTTTATATGGTTTTGCCACTAAATCGTATCAAAGTATGTTTTTGTAGCATATGTAGCCAAATGTAGGAAAAACGAAGAAAAAGTGAAGAAAATGAAGTATATGCGATTACACGAAGATTCCCAAGCTCAAAGTCCAAATCTGTGAAGTATTTCATAAGGAGAACCTAAGTTTTGTCATTTCAAAGTTCCAAGTTCAAGAGTTAATCAAGTGTGGAGAGTGCATGAAGGAATACGCAAGAAAAGTCAAAGTCAAAATCAACCAGAACCTACCATCCGATCGGTTGGAGTACAACCGATCGGATAGCCACTATTACCACTCCCATCTAATCAGTAGCAACCCGCAACCGATCGGATGGACATTTCTGCTAAGAAGTATAACTTTTTGTGCACGAATCTTGGCCTTTTGTCTCAAAGTTCTAGGCTCTTCTTAGTGTCTTGTTGTCCAAGTTCTAGCATTTATGTTCCTATTGATTGCTAGGAGCATTTGACAAGCCTAAAAGGACCTCTAGAGTACACTATTCAAGACACAATTCAAGAGAACAATTACTCTCATCATTACTCTCAATTATTATTATCATCAAGCTCTCAAAGAAGGAAAAATTCGTGCAGAAAGAACCAGGAACATTTGGAGAACCAAAGAAGCAACATTTGGAGGCCAAAATCTCAAGAAATCATCACCAATACTTAGGTTATCAATACCTTGTCATTTGTTATCAATTTCAAAGCATTGTAAGACTTAAAACCATGGATTCTTATGTTAAATATTCTGAGTTTATTTGCATGTTTGCTATGAGTAGCTAGTAACCTTTTTACACTTGTTTTGATGATGTTTTATGCTTAGTGATAGTTATGATTGTGATAACATGTTTTAATTCAATTTCAAGTCAATCCTAAGAACCAATTGTACCTTAAGTTTCATAGTGACATTTGTTGAGTCAAGGTTAACTAATTGATAATAGTTTCAAGGGTCGAAAGATTTGTTATTATTCAACTAGTTATAATCATTTGTCTATGAATGATTGTTTTTACCATAATTATTCTTGACTAAACAAAGAAACAAGAAGTATGATTGTAATGAGAATGCTTTTATAACATCAAATCGGATTGTTTGTAAACCTTTAATTGGACGAAAGTTTAGATGTTTATAAACAATTGTAACTTGTTTGTCTATGAATGAGTTGCCTTTTGTAATGACCATTTCCTAAGAGTATTTGATTTATAATAGGAGTTTATTCTTGTGTTTAAGATAACCATACCTTATGAACCTTGGATTGATCTTGAATTGATTGGTTTACACTTAAAGCTTGTTTTTATAAACTAAGATCTTGGCCAAGTTTTAACTTGTAGAAACAATAGATTAGACCAACATCTAATTATCACAACCAACATGTTATCAAAAGTTATCACAATCATGTGTGTCATTGAGTACAAAACTAGTCTAAACAAGTGTAGTTTTTAAATTATTGATTTGCTTATTATCTTATTTGCGTGCATTAGAGATTTACTTTTAGACTTATATTTTGATTCACTCACAAATCCCTGCGAACGATCCCGAATTACCATCACATCTTGCTATAACGGACGAGTACACTTGCTCGTATGTGTTGTTTCTAGATCCGGTAATTCACCTTTATAAATTTAAAACTTGTACTAACAAAACGCACATCAGAATAACAAGAATTAACTGCTAATGATTGATTAATAAAATTTGTAATTACAAGGCTATATATAGGTTATGTACAGACATCAAGAAAGGTTGCAATGCTTCATATAAAGTCACATCCTTTCCTATGTAACTGTCATAACACGTATCATAACTAACTAACCTATAATAACTGTCAAATATGACAGGTTATCAATCCTACATATTCAACCTTATTGGTTGAAACTATCTGTCTGCAAATGAATACATAATAAGTACAATTGATACTAGGAGCATTTGGACTTATAATTCCAACACTCCTCCCTAAGTTCAAATGTTCCTTCTGTCTTGAATCAAACAATGACTGTGAAGTCATCTTTGTTGTCTGTGTTGTCCTTAATCCCTTCCATGATTCTGCTTGATGTTTCTTGTTCATAATGAGTGCTAATATTATGTCCTTGGCATATGTCAGTGGTGTCTTCAAGTTTCACACCAAAATTCTCAACCTTTTTAGGATTTTGAATGTCCAATGCAGAGGCTTTAGTCACTAGATCTTCCCGACCATCTTGGCATATTTCCTTGCCCTTTGAAGCATGTCCTTCTGCTTCATCATGTGACACCATTGCTGTTTCTTAAAAACAAATAAAGACATTCAAATATTGGTTATAGCATTCCTTAATATCCTGACCATGTTTCTTATCTAAGCCAAAAATTTCAGCAATATAAGGAAACTTATTTGCAAAATCTACACCAAGGTATCCCCCTAGTGTTTCAATCAGTTTGTGTAAATCCATTAAGTGGATTTCTGTCCCATTTATCTTGGGTGGTAAGGGTCCTGGTAGGTTCCTTTTAAGATAGACAGAATAGAACCAATTATAGGCTTTCATGAAATTATTCCTAAAACCATTCCAATTGTGACTGATTATATTATCATCTTCTAGTAAATTTAAAAGAGCAATACAGTCATTGAAAGATCTTATAGGAGTTGGAAGATGTACACCTTTGACAATGACAAAGTCATTGTCTTCTGCAGTGATTAAATTCTGTGGACACATATAGTCAATATGTCCATCTTCTTCACAAATATTGCATGTGTGTGTGAAGGTTACTGCTTTCTCTTTGTGGTGTTCTTCCTTGTTATGTGAATCTTCACTAGTCATCTTGAAATAGCCTTCCAAGTATTCTTTGCGCCTCTGGTTCATTTTGTTTGCATCAAAGTAGCAATCTGTAGGATTCTTAAACATGGGAATAGGCTTGCATCTATTTCCTTTGAAAGTGAGTTCCAATCCTTGTGCCTCCATCTGTGATGCAGAAAGAATATTGAGAGTGATCTCTGGTGTATAATGAACACCAGGGATGATTAGAATGTCAGATCCAATCCTAATTTTCACTTCTCCTATTCCATGTATGAAGATGAGTTTCTTTTATTCTTCATTTTTCTCCACAGTGAATTTTTCCTTCAATTTTGAAAAGAGAGACATGTTACAGCAAACATGCCTATTAATTCTATTACTTACATAACAAATCTGATTCAAATCTTGTTCATCAGTCCCCTCCACCATGAAGTCTGTGGATAGGTGAATAGATTCTGGATATGCAAGTTGTATCTGTGGTTTGTGAATTGTGTTTCCAGGGCTTGCAGATTCATTGTGACTTCCATCTGTGGGACAGTTTCTTGCTATGTGTCCCCTCAATTTGCATTTGAAACAGATGTAGTTCTTGTGTCTTTCAACCATTGCCTTCTTCTGTGCCAATTTGTTATTGTGCACACGAATTTCCTCCAATTTCTTTTTTAGCATGTCTTTACATTCCTTGGAAATCTGTCTGATTTGATTGCCAATAGTAGTCTCACTGTCTCTTTTAATTTGTCTCTGGACAAATTCAGTTTGAGACCTGTTGAGTGTGTGTTGGGTTTTGAAGTAACTCTACTTCTGGATGCTACACTGCTGCTAACTAGTCAAGTCTACTGCTAAGTGCAAAATCTCTACTGCTAGACAAGACTACTGCTGAGACTCTACTGCTGGAAGTATACTGCTGAGACTCTGCTGCTATGTGATAAGTTTGTGTACGAATATTTGTATTTATAGTATAGATATTATGTAATATTCTATTATGTTAGAAGATCATAGTCGTGGGTAGGAAGTTGTATGTAAGCCTGTAGGGTTCCTTGGTGTATAAAAGGAGATCCTAGGGTTAGACTAGAATACGAATTATTCTAGCATTGTATTCACTTCAAGGTTGCAAAACCCTAGCACTATTCAGAGTGCTCGTATTCAATATATTGAAGTGTTTAGTTGGTGATATTATTGTGTTTGTGTTCATCTTAAGTTAATCAATAAATTCCACATATTGATTAAGTTTGTAACAAGTCAGCTTCTATACATTGTTGTCTTGGTTTATCTAAGATAATAATACTAGATCAATTGCTCAACTGGGATCAACAGTGTGTTTCTCCCAGGGTTTTGGCTCTGATGCCACTTATTAGAAGTGCCAACAGATCTCTGTGGGGGTGTGGACCATTTGTTCTCAATATAGTAGTTTGTGTTTACCATTGTTGCAGTGTTTGTGAATGGGTGAATGAAAGTTTGGATGCAGTGTATAATAGAAACTTGTAGACGAAATATGGAGGGAAGAATAACAAGAATTAACTGCTAATGATTGATTAATAAAATCTGTAATTACAAGGCTATATATAGGTTATGTACAGACATCAAGAAAGGTTGCAATGCTTCATATAAAGTCACATCTTTTCCTATGTAACTGTCATAACACGTATCATAACTAACTAACCTATAATAACTGTCAAATATGATAGGTCATATATCCTACATATTCAACCTTATTGGTTGATACTATCTGTCTGCAAATGAATACATAATAAGTACAATTGATACTAGGAGCATTTGGACTTATAATTCCAACAGTATGTTGGTATATGTTGCTTTGTAACATTCCATTTCTTTTTTCTGCTGATTTTAGTGTCCATGATGCGAATCGTTATTATACGAGCTTTATAAACTTTTTATGCGTTGCTCCGTTGTACTAAAGTATGATCACAGATACCCAATTGCAGTTTGCGGAGACCAACCCTCATGTAATTGACGGAAACTATTGTAGCAACTTATCGAGCTTGCCTAGGCTATTGCGGAGTTCTATTAATTTCATCAATGCATAATGTTCAAAGGATGAAATCGAAGGTAATGTTATGCTCACCAGGTGACTGATCAATACTTGAATGATTGAATGAATGGATCTATACCAAACGGATTAAATAATACTTCACATTTTTACTCGCACGATGTCATTAAACTGTGACCGCTACACCCGCGTGACCCAAACCAGTTTTGACCCGAGGCATTTGAACCGAGATTTAATTTAGCTCGTTTGACCCGATACCCCAACCCACCCAACCCGCCCGTTTTGCCACCTCTACTAGTATTAGTGGGCTAAATATATTTACACTGTCAAACTAAAATGGCTAGTTACAACTCGCATTTTGCACCAGTTTGAAACGCCCACTGCTAGAATTTTTTTTTTACATATAAAAGAGTTATCGATATTAACTTTAGTTATTCCCGAGTAACACTTTAAATTTACATTGAAAACTAGACTCTAGAAATATTTTTAAGTTAAAGTAGACTCGAAGGGCTTTCCATCGATAGGTAGCACGATCCGCAACGAGTCACGGATTAATTTATACAACCTAAACGATAAAACAAAAACTCGAAAGCGACAACAGGTGCAAATGGCCGGCGGCAAAGTGGCTTGGCCTGTGGCTGTTTGCCATGGCCTCAAGGCCTAAAATGGCCGGCGGCCGTTTGCTATGGCCTGCGGCCAAAACAGGTCTGATGCAATTTTTTGCATTTTGCTTCTCTTTTTCCTTTCTAACTTCTAATATCTTTCACATACAGGTTCTAGACCAAACAAAACATGCATTTAGTTTCATAAAATTGTACATTACTAATAGCATTCGGCTAGACCCGTACAAGAGTCAAAATGGGTCATTTTGGGCTAGAATTGTCAGACCCGTTTCCTGGGTGTTGGGACCCCACCCTAGATGAAATGGATAAAGGCCTTATGGGATTGGCTAGTCAATAAATGTAAGGTTTTAGTCAACCCGATAGTCAATTTATAGTCAAAGTATGACTAATGTAGTTATATAAATATAATGCATAACAAAAGGGGCCTAGGTTTCCACGTGTTATATATGTTATAAAGTTAGTTGTGGCTTAAATAGAAGGAAAGAGACTTGAGAGGCCATTCTTGCCAATTGCCCAAAGTCACCACCTAACTAGTATATCTAGTTTATTCTAGACATTTCTCTCATTATTGAGAGAGAGTGAGAAGGCCGGATCTTTTAGAGAGAATAGAAGAGAGGGAAAGTTGGGTGATGATCTAAGATGAAGAAGATGATCAAGTCTTGATGTTTATAGTTTCCCTTAGTTATGATCATCACAAGTAAGTCTCTATGTTCTTGTT
>LBNU01013563.1:168349-180582 GCA_014162995.1 Artemisia annua
GGGCATATGACTGCCTCAGAGATTTTGTATAAAGATATATGACCAGCATATGGCCATATGGTATTTTCAGCATATGGCCATATGCTTATCTCAGAAACTTTAATATGGGCATATGACCAGAGTATATGGCCATATGGGATTTTTAGCATATGGCCATATGCTTACCTCAGAATCTTTAAAAGGAGCATATGGCCAGGATATGGCCATATGGTATTTTAGTATATGGTCATATGTTTATGTTATTGTATAAATGGGATTTTTATATTTTTGTCGATGTTCGAAAAATCATATCTTTTAATCCGTAAGTCGTCACGGGTCGTGCCACCCGTCATTTCGAAGGTAATTGAGTCTACTTTCATTTAAAAATAGCTCAAGTCCTAAATGTGTATAGATTTTTGTCAGTTTTCCAAAGAGTGACAACATGTCCATAAAAGTCAAGCGTTTCCGCGTATAATCTAAGCGGGCACGGGGTGTTACAAGAATGGCACTATGCCAAACACCCTTTTAAACTATTGAAACATAACTTAATGATATGATCATACGAACCAGATTTGATTAAGAGATAAAAAGAATAATAACGATGAATAAAGATAGGTGATCGACTTTCGAGAGGCCGATCTCTCTCCCAATAATGATATTAAATCACTAATTCATTCATAATACTCCCTCCGTCCCATATTAAATGTCCACTTTAACTTTTCAAAGTCTTTTTTTATAAACTTTGACTTTAAATATTTTTATGTGTGTTATATAATACTTGATGCAAAATATATGAATGAATTGAGTTTTAAATGTATTTTCATTAGATATAATTTTTATCAAGTATTATATAATAAAAACAAAAATATTTAAGTTCAAAGTTGAAGAAAAAAGACTCTAAAAGTCAAAAGTGTACATTTAATATGGGACGGAGGGAGTATTCAGCATAAGTGTTTTACAAACCTATGATCCTTAAATACTAAGTAAATCCTATACTTAGCATTATACTTTAACTTGTTCACTAAGAAAATATAATAAATAAAACTAACTAAATACTATTATTAAGGTAATAGCAATAAAAGGCACGAACACTAAGAGGGTTCGTATAACTTAACTACTTGATTACTACACAATTTGGATTTACATGATTATACGTAAAAACATTTTAAGCTAGGGCGTTTCTTGGCAAAAGAGTGTATAGGGAAATAAACTGGACACCCACGAGCTCCACCGAGAGCTAAGTCTCATCCTTCTTAACCGTGGATGCACAACCACCAGCTTTACCTACAAAACAAAGTAAGACAAAGCAACGTAAGAAAGGCTTAGTGAGATAACATATAAGAGATTAAACATAAACATAGACATAACATGACACAATAGTTGCTTCGCGAGATAATAAGCACATGCTCGCCATCAAGTACTAGTCACCCACTAAGGACGTTATGAACCTTTATTAGTTCAACATAACTAGGAATGCTCTAGTCATCCACTTAGGATGTCTAAGTTTCGTTTTGGAACATGTATTTATGTATAGCACGTTTCGTCCACTTAGGACGTCTAAGTCCCATATTTGGGTCGTAATGTGATGCGCGTGCGATTGCCAACACGCACACGTTGTAACCTCTGGAGATCTCGAGAAGTTGCCAATCCGCCACCAGGCAGCGTACCTGACCGATTTTGCAGTAATTAGTGTAGTGGCAAGTACCTGGGGGGGATTGAGTCGTCTCTCGCAGGAATCGTGTTCTTAGCTAACAGGCTACTGCTGGAATCTAGGTTCTAAGGGTGGAGGAAGATTCTTTTTGTATTTTTATATTTTATGAAAGCAGTATCTCTGGTTTTGGTGGAGAGGTTAGGGGCGGAATTAGTTGGGCTAGTCAACTTAACCCAAGTTATCTACTTTTAATCTACTTTTATTTTGTATTTTTTTTGGCCTTTTAGGACAAACAGGACTGGTGGGAGAATTAGTGTTAATGTAGATGTTCATACTTCCCTAACTATCTTTTACCATTGGTCAATTAGTATGTTGAGTTTGCGGGATGACGGTGTATTCCTAACAAGTCGTCGGTAGGGAGTGCGGTTCAATTCCCTAACTCTATAAGTTACTACCGTTCACTCGTAATTGACATACGTTTCAAGCATCCTATCATGAGCTCACCGATTTAGCAACCTATGCATGAAATAACTAACCTTAAATCGATTAACGCACTACGATTCACGTTTGCTAAAGACGTTCGAAGCTTGGTTACCGTATAGGAGCGTTAGCCGTTTTCGTCTAAGTCTGAGCGTAGATGAAAACTTCACCCAAAACATAATCCACAACATACAACAATCAGATGATAATCATAGTTAGCGTTCTCATATGTCTAAGCAAACACAAAGTAAATTATTCTTTTTTGTTCTTTTTTTTTTGCCTAGCATGTTGGAAAGGAAAGACAAGCAACAAGCATATATCACACAACACATAGACTGATTGTATGAAAAGACCTATATCTTAGATTAAACATGCAAGTGGGTAGAGGGTTAGGATACCCTCTAAAGGTCTGTAATACACGGTATTAGGGTTTAACCCTAAAGTTCTCCACTCCAAAATTTCGACATCAATTTATGTCTCTGTGTAGGTCACCATATTGAAAAACATAAACAACCAGTAGATTATTCAACCAAGAATCAAGAAGAAGAAGAGACAAGTGGTTTGGGGAAGGAACTACTTCGATATATTTGAGATATGATGAACTTCGACAATACACAATGAGACCAACCAACCCTTAAGCAAGGCTTACACTTGAGTATTTATAGGGGAGGTCCAAGGTTTCATTATATCAATTCTAGCACTGATTCATACGCTTCCCTTGGGACTGTCGCAACATGTAACATACATCATAAGCTGTACTTACATGAAAGATAAATGTAAACATACCTAAGTCTACATAAGCAACCTATTACCAAAATTATACGAATGACCGACACTTTTCATAACGTGAAACGTGTTCCTAAAAATTTTTCCTCCATCCTAGGTCCGCGTCATTAAATGGTGAGTGGTTGCGTGACGTCGATCTTCTAATCATGAAGACTTTGGGCCAATTGCTTTCACGTCTGCATAATCGGTTGATTAGACAAAATTTCTTTGCCGTCCTCGATCTGTTCCTTGTTGTTGAAGGTTGAGCATCATGATGTAGTAACTGCCTGTGGCTCATCCTTCGGGGATCAACTTGGGATTGGTACGCCATGTCCAACCATGCTTCATACGTCTTTGAACTTTTATGACTTGTACTTCAAGTAATCTCCGGATCATTAAATTAAGATCTTTGTCTTAAGACTTTTGTAGATTCCGCTTGATTGAATCTTTCATTAACTTTGAAGAAACTTTGCATCTTTCTGTTGACTTTGTATAACTTAGAAGCTTTTCGGGAAGTCTTGACTAAGAGTATGAGCGATGTGGGAATCAGCGTGTAGGTGGGTGAAGTTCCCTGCAGAAATGGTTATGATAACAACGCACTTACAAGTGGAGAAACAGATATTTTTCACCCTCCAATGTGCGTTACTCCTTCTGGGCCTCGCCATTGGCCGCTTCCTAATCGGATGCCCCGAAGCGAGAGCTACTTAGAAAATACCAGAGATCGTACGCCCAGTCGATTAGGTGGAGCTCGTACGAAATCACCCTACGACTGTTAGACCGTCCGGCACCTTACAGTGTTTGGGAGTTTAAGATTCATCAACACAGCATAGTGTGAGACTCGCTTCTAATCCTTGCCACGGCCGTTGCTAATCGGGATGCCCTCGAAAGGCTAACACTGACATACATACGTACACAACGATTAGGTGATCGCTGGCCGAGTCGATACACCCCGCGACTGTAGAATGCACATGGACGTCAGGAACGACACTAGCGTTAACCCACAAGGAAGTTACCGAAGTGACCTGCCCTGTCAGGGCCGCTGTGCTGATGTTGGACCCTGGCAGGATTTCCGTTCAATCATTGAGAAAACCCGTAAGTGGAGATTTCCTGGCTCATAAACGTTGCTCGGCAGATTGCTAAGATCTGCGAAGCGACTCGGATAATTTACAACTTGGTGCTTCCGTTGAGTAGAACAAACAGTGTAAGAAAAACTAAGTGCTCCTAAGAATCTTTGATGAATCTCGGAGCTCTTTAGACTGGATTAGTGCACCCTATGGTTTCCTATGCGGAGATTGGGCAGATGCGTTCTCGCTGTTTCGAATATCAACCAACTCTAACAGAAGGGTCGATACGATTATACCGGTTCCCCGCTGGAGAATGAAACAAGTATCTCTTTGGCAGAGATTTACCTGGGGTGGCTAGAAGGTTTCTCTTAGTGCCATTTGGGCGTCACTGGGTCCATGACGTCTAATCATTCAATACCGATGTTACTTTTGTAAAACAATCAGCTAGCAGATGAGTGTACCGGTTCTGCCCTAAGGTTGAAATATAATGGAGGGCTCATTTCCTTTTCGACCCTTTCTTTTCATTTCTTTCTTCATCTCAACCCCTCTTTTGTATCAATAGCCTAAAGGACTTTCTACTTTCTAGGACTGATGGGAGTTTTCCTTGGGTAGAGTCCCTCCGGCTCTGGGGATCATAGGACATTTTCTATCCTTATCACCTATAACCCATGTTCGCCATGAAACCATTTGCTGAAAATCACTCTGAAGTTTTATGAATATAAAACACATTTGGTTAAACCTCGAGAGTTTTTACTTTTTCAGAAATACCCCCCCTCACATTGTCGTCATTATTTATTTTCTTTTTTTTTGTTTTTTTTTTTTTTTTGTTTTTTAGATAAATTGGCCACATGCAGGTAGAGTGGGCACTTTTAGAATTGATCTGCTCTTAGTAGCACTTGTACCAAGGGAACGTTTACTTTGCTTGTTAAAGGGATCCATTATCAGTTTTCTAGGTGATAACTAGCCTCTAATAAAACTACTTGATGTTGTCTAACATGTCCTCAAAGAGGAAGTTAGACCCGTCTATCGGTACTATCTACTAAGAGTTTCTCGGAAAAAATGGTTACATATCTATTCAGAACAAGTTCCTTATCGGACAAGTCCCTTTCGATTACTAACACTTACTGTTCCCGTCAATCCTTGTCGGTGATAATCTGAGTCGAGCCTCAATGAGATTCTTTGGCTTAACCATTATTTTGATCCTTTTTAACTTTTCTCCCCTCAAAAATAGCAGATATCAATGTGTCGATTTTTGGAAAACCGTCTTGATTAAAATATGCCTTTTTGACTCATGATGGGAGAATGCGAAGCAAGAACAATTTGTTGATTTCTAGCAAAAGATGTATTCAAGTACTCCCCCTAAAGTTGCATTGTGCTTTTGAAATTTTGAAACTGTCGAGGTACTTGTTCTTTTGACCAGATTATGAAAAATCTTGAAAGTTTGATCTAAATTCTACCAAAGTAAGAATGCCTTCGCTTCCTTATATTAGGGATTTGGAGCATGGATGCGCTACCTCAGGGGCCTTTCCTTTACAAGTTTCGTTGTTACACTTTGTAGGCCGGCACATCGGTTATCACTAAACTAAGTCCTAACTAAACACTACCTTACACCTGCACTATGCCAATTTCCTTCAATCCAGCTATATCCAAAGCCAGTCCATACAAGCATTCCAACCCTACAAAATGTTAGACAAGCTTAAACCATAGCACAAAGGCTCTAGGTGAAGAAAACGACCATAACATTAACATTATACTTTCAATCCACATGAGCATCATAAACATAAACACATTACTTCATGGCTTACTACTCAGAATCTCAACTAGCACCATAACATCCAACATATCCATAGCATCATCTTATCACAAAGCCAAAACATGGCATCACATAGGGCACTAACCCAAGCTCATCTTCTCAACATAAACATACATAACAACATAATGATAGAAATCCATTACTACTTATGCATCATCATTTTACTTACGCTTCAGCTCCAAGCTAAAGCACATCAAGAACATCATCAACACAATGATCCATCATCACATCCTTCATAAATAATTACAACTACACATAATTAATCAAAAAGCCATAACAAGGGTGTATCACAAACCAATAAGGAACATAATCACTCGTATCTTTCTACATCACTCATATGATCATATCTTGATCATATGATGATTTCCCACTTTCCTCTTAATCCAAAGCTTCAATAACAGCACAAGAACCATAGAGACCTTACTTGTGATTATCATAACTTAAGGGAAACTTTATCATAAGATTTTTTCAAGACATGGGGTTGTGGATGGAGGTGTGTTGCTTCATCTGTAGATCATTTCTACAATACGTTTCCTCTCTTCTGATTCTTTTCTCTAGAGATAGAGCCGGCCGTTCGTCACTCTCTCTCTAGGGGGGAATTAGGAATGGAGAAGTATATTTATGATTTGTAGGGATTGTGAATACTAGATGATATAGCTAGTTAGGTGGTTTGGGTGACTCTTGTCTATTTGGCCAAGGATTATAGGCCGGTCTCAAGTGTGCTTTCCTTCGTTATTTAAGCACAGGGTTGCGTCAACCTTGGGTTAATATAGCATTTAGTATAGGAGGCAGCGATGGGAAGAGGGGCCTTAGGCCCCTTTTTTGTTAAGTGGTTTTTGTATATTTTATAGTGAACTACATTAGTTCTATGACTGCTTGACTATAAAGTTGCACTATCCGGGGTTGACTAAAACCTGTACATTTTTATGGTGTATGCTGAGCCATTCCTTATGAAGGCACAACGTCTAATCTTCAATACCGATGTTACTTTTGTAACAATCAGTAGCAGATGAGGTGTACCCGGTGTCTGCCCTAAGGTTGAATATATGGAGGGCTCATTTCTTTTCACCCTTTTCTTTTCATTTCTTTTTCATTCTTCAACCCCTTCTTTTGTATCATACCTAAGGACTTTCTATTTCTAGACTATGGGAGTTGTCCTTGGGTAGATCCCTCCGGCTCTGGCGGATCATAGGACATTTTCCTATCCTTAATCACCTTATAACTCCATGTCGCCATGAAACCATTTGCTGAAAATCTCTCGAAGTGTTTTATGAATATAAAACACATTTGGTTAACACCTCGAGAGTTTTACTTTTTCAGAAATACCCCCCCTTCACATGTGCTCGTCATTATTTAAGATAAATTTGCACATGCAGGGTAGAGTGGGCACTTTTAGAATTGATCTGCTCTTAGTAGACTTGTACCCAAGGGACACGTTTACGTTGCTTAGTTAAAGGGATCCATTATCAGTTTTTAGGTGATAACTAGCCCTAATAACTAACTTGATGTTGTTAACATTCCTCAAAGAGGAAGTTAGACCCGTTATGGTACTTATCTACTAAGAGTTTCTCGAAAAATGGTACAATCTATTCAGACAAGTCCTTATCGGACAAGTCCTTTCGATTACTAACACTTACTGTTCCGTCAATTCTTGGGTGATATCTGAGTCGAGCTCAATGAGATTCTTTGGCTTCAACCATATTTTGATCACTTTTTAACTTTTCTCCCCCTCAAAAATAGCATATCAAATGTTATTTTTGGAAAACGTTTGATTAAAATATGCCTTTTTGACTCATATGGGGAGAATGGAACAAGAACAATTTGATTGATTTAGCAAAGATGTATTTCAAGTACTCCCCCTCAAATGTTGCATTGTGTTTTGAAATTTTGAAATTTCGAGGGAATACTTGTTCTTTTGAGCAGAATTATGAAAAATCTTGAAAGTTTGATTAATTCTACTCAAAAGTAAGAAGCCTTCGCTCCTTATATTAGGATTGAGGCACTGAAGCGTACCTCAGGGTCCTTTCTTTACAAGTTCGGGTTGTACACTGTTATGTGTGCACAAACCATAATGGATGAATTGTGAAAAGATGAAAATAAAATGATGTTAAAATTAATTGTACCCAATGATGATTCACAATGGAGGCTGATCAGGACGGCGGTATGTTTGGATGTTCGGAATAGCTTCCCGTGCTCCAATCAAGCTTTCAAGAGTTCTAACGTGATGCCTCATCTTCAATCGTTGTCTGATTACGGCAATGAATTTCTGAGCTTCACGAACGTCCTGTTTCTTCCAGCCTACGTTCATCCCTTTGTTGTGCTTTTCCAACTTATCTTGAAGACCAGCTAAGACCTTCCTTAGTGTTTCATCCCCAAACTTCATTGTTTCTTCATACCTCATGAAGTATATTCGTCCTTGTGAAGGAAATGCGACCCCGAACGGTTTGTTGTTGAAGGTATAAGACCGCATCTCATGTATTCCAGGACACTTATCTTCTGGTTCAGTGAGGTTGAGACCTGTTTGGTAACTTTCGGCTCCCAATTGTACGTCTTCAACTCTTGCTTTGATAATTCTGTGACGAACAAAGAGAAGCAAGGAGTTGATGAAGTCGTACTGAAGGCTTCCTTGCAGATTCTGGACCCTTCCTTGAAGTTTGAGAACGTACATGTCCTCAATGTCATTGGGGTTCAACTTTTGGAAGTCAGCTTCGCTAAAGGAATGCAACTTATCATCACTTCTACGTACCACAATCTTTTCAAGGAAGTTGTAGCCGTATCTTTTGTCAGTCTGAGGAATGTCGGTGATGGCAAGAATTCTGTCTTCACGGTACACGGATCCTTTGGTCTTGCAAGTTGCCAATTTCCATTTGTGAAACCATCGTCTCATTTCGGGCCAGTGAAGTGTGCCCAAGGAAGCTTCATCATTGTATTTGGAGACCGTTGAGCAGTATAAGCCTCTCATTTGCTCATGCAAGTTGTGAATGGGGTACGAAGCAGCTTTGAATTTTGTTAGAGATGATGCATATCGATGATCAGGGTCAGTGTTGCCATGGATTAAGTATTTCAAATCCTTGTTGAAGAAGTATTCCTTTGGGATTCTCGGGTATGCAGTTGTACCGAGAAGAGGCAGCGATTGTGTGAAGTCTTGAAACTTCAGCTCTTCAGTGAGTGGCGTGAGAGTATCCCAGGCTGCCCTTGGTTCCCAATTGATGTCTTCGGACAGTGCACGTGCTACTTCTTCAATGTTATATTCGAACTCAATCTCATTTGTTGTGCAAGTTTTGAAGTCTGTAAACCCTGCCTTTCGAATCTCCAACAGATCAGATAATTGAAGTCTTTGAATTTTCATCACTTTCTTCAGCCGTTTAGTGAACCCAATAACTGATCCTTCAATAGGCGCTTCAGACTCAGGAATGTCTGGATAAGCATCAACCATGTCGTTGAACCAATTAAACGAAGGAGCTGAGGGATCGATCCATTCTGGAGCTGGAAGTACTTGAGCTTCCTTTGGTGGTTCGTTGACATTTGTGGGCATTGTGAGATCTTCAATCGGAACATCATCAAACTGTACACCTTCCATTGGTGCTGCTGTCTCAGTTGGAACCTCAGTTTCTTCCATCTGAATGCTACTTGAAGACTGCCCTTGGGAAGACTCTTTCCTTGTTTCAGACGTTTTACCGGTGAGAGGTCGAGATGAGGATGATTCATGAAATTTCTTCTTTCTTTGCTCAGATGGACGATCATCTGGGTCTTTGTCATCTCTGCGTCTTTTTGGTTGTCTGGGTGGTTTACAAGAAGCGGTCTTTGTAGAGGCTTTCTTCATGGATTCCATCAAAGCTTTTCGAAGTTCAGCTTCATTAGGGTCATCGACAATAGCTTCCAGGAGTTGACCTTTAAGTTCATCAACAGTTGGCTTAGCTGGTACTGTTTGAAGAGTCATTGGAGTAGTCTGTAAAGTTTTCGAAACAATCTCCTTTAGATCTCTTTTGACGAACTCTTCCAATGTTCCCGGGAGGTTGTCACGGAGATACTTTTCGACTTCTCTTGGTACCTTTTCTTTGATGGCTTTTTCGATACTTTGACCTTCCAGTTTATCCAGCTTCAACTTCTGCTTGTCTTGTTCCTCCTTAAGCTTGTTAACAGTTCTGGTGATCATATTAAGTGCACCAGGTCCACTCTTTGAAGTTTTTGGAGACGATTGTACTTGTTTTGATGGTTGTGTTTCAGTAGAAGGTTCAGGATGTTTCTGAGATACGGCAGTGCTTGGAACAATTTGATAATCGTCGACTCTGTTGCTTTCGTCGTCCGATTCTGGTTGATCATCAAGGTTACCTCCTTCATTTTCACTTTCATTCTTTTCATCATCAGATTCCTCATCACTATCTTTCTTTTCATCTTCTTCGTCTTCATTATCATCTTCACTTTCCTGATCACTATCCTTAACTTTTTCATCATCAGATACTTTCACCCGCTCATCACTACTCTCCTCCTGTTCTTGCTCAGATTCATCGTCCTTACCAGACTTTGTTGCTGTACTTGAGGATTGTTCGGCGTTGTCTGATTCACTACTGTGATGAGACTCAGATTGAGTATTGGAGCCCGATCTTTCAGATTCCTCTGGTTGTGTGTCTGCTTTTGAGCTGGAGCCTTGACCTTTCTTTCTCAACTTTTCCAGTCTCTCTTCCTCAACCAGTCTGCTTTCTTTCAATGTCTGCTTGAGTAGCTTAGCCTCTTCTGAAGCAGTTAGTGGTTGACTCGCTTCTTTAGAAGACTCAATCTCTTTTCCCTTTCCTGTTTTTCTTTTCTTAGTAGGTTCCTTGACAACTTCTTCTTCAACAGGTTCATCGGGTTCATTGATGGGAGCGAGTTTCTTTTTCGGTTGGCGTGTTACCTTCTTTGATCTTCTTTTGGGAACCTTCAACAGCTTGGCACCAACCTGTCCACTTCGTTCAGCAGCATCATATACTTTATATTCCTCTGTTTCACGGACTTCATCAGATAGTAGACATTCCGGAATCCTCATTCCTTTCTTGGTAGTGCTGGTGGATTGGACACGAGCAGATGTGAGTAGATGATCCATAGATGGTGTATGTTGTTTGTCATGGACTCTAGGATCAATGTCAGAATATTTGTTCATGAAGTGAAGGATTAGGAGTTTGGTGAATCTGGAGAATGGTAATTTCTTGTCCTGCTGTTTCTTAATTCGAGCAGCCTGATNTTTGTGTTTGGGTAAAACTGCTTATCCTGCTTATTGCAGAGCAAAAAAGCACTTAACAATAAGCAGGTTGGTACCAGCATACAGTATAGATAGCAGGATAAGCGGTTTCTATGCAATCCATAAGGACCATAACACAATGAGATTATTGTTAATCAGATGTTTAACATGTTTGGCGGCTTCTAAATAATTATAAGATTAATATGTTAAATGTGCTAAACTAAAAAGTATAAGATGGTCCGTGAATGAAAATAGAAGTATTTAAAACTTTTAATTACGATAAAAGGGTTTGTTGCAGCTCCCATGAGAACTGTAAGATGTAAACTTCAGGTACAGTACATGTGTTAGTAAGGACTTTGCTGATGAAGTGATGTTGCAGAATTATTGGAATGATGGCACAAGTAGGATGGCACGTAATCTTATCTAGATCAATCCTTAGGTTGGATTTGCTGATGTCTCTTTCATCTCCATGAATCAGTTCATGTCGAGGAGTCGGTGTTTGAGACATTTTGATACCTGAAAGAGAATAACACAAGCAACCAAGTACATGTGGACGAGTTAACGTTAGTGAATAATCCTATGACTATTACAAATCATGAAAACATCACAGATACACTCAACCAAGTACTCTACATACTTGCTATAATTTTGAAAAATTTCGGCAGAGTTTCTTTTCTTAAAATGGACAAAATAGAACCCATACGATGATGGTTCTAATCCAATCTCCTTACTCGGAGAAAAAAAAATGTATAGCAAGCACGTATATATCCATTAGATAGAACATAAACCAAGTATATGCCTAAACACATCATACTAGTGCATATTAGAATCACAGACCAATGTACCACACTTATTAACACGATAAGCAAAACAGACCATCACCATACTCGCTATCTCAACATACTCGCTATACAGTAAAACAGATCATACTCGCTATCAATGTTATCAGACCATACTCGCTATGCAATTTGATCAGACCATACTCGCTATGACAAGACAAGCATCATACTCGCTATGCAAAATAAAGTCCATACTCGCTATATCAAAAAAAAAAAAAAAAAAAAAAATTCATACTCGCTATGTACTTTTAATACACCATACTCGCTATGCAATTTGATCAGACCATACTCGCTATGCAATTTTATTACACCATACTCGCTAGCATCTTATTAACATCATACTCGCTATGCACAATATAACACCATACTCGCTAAGCTTAGTATTAATACCATACTCGCTAGCAACATGAAATCCATACTCGCTATC
>LBNU01013568.1:0-11103 GCA_014162995.1 Artemisia annua
TTCTTTTGTGATTTTCTCCTCAAAAGTACCTAAAATGAGAAAAGAAACGACTTTGGGTGAAATCCGGTCCAATGATATACGAATTAGGACTCAAACTGACCCCTAAAAACGTAACATTTTTCGTCTCATCAGGCGCCAAAAACTTGATGCGTGGTTTTGTAACCTTACAATAGGTTTTACCTCTCGAGGGATCTCAAGAGGCTTACAACCCCACCAGGCAGTGTACCTGACCGATGTAGTATAGGATAGTGGTAAGTACGGGGGATTGATCGTTCTCTCACAGGGAATAGTGTTCGTTAGGATAGAAAAGCTACTCTATTAGGTCTAAGGGTGGAAGGGAGATTCTTTTTGTATTTTTATATTTTTTATGAAAGAAAGTAAAATCTTGGTTTTGGAAGAAGGGCGGAATTAGTTGCTAGTCAACTAACCCAAGTTTACTACTTTTGCAAATTAAAATAAAATAAATATCTAAACTATTGTGGTTGTGAAAACAATATGGAGAAAGTTGTGTTTACTTAGATTTCATTACTTCCTAACTATCTTTTACCGGTTAATTGATATGTATGTTACTTGTGTGGATGAAGGGTGTATTCCTAATAACTCATGGAGTGGCATACATATCTCTCCAATTCTATGAGCTCTTATCTCGCCCTATGCCATGCACGGCACAACCATAGGGGTTGTAAACAGTGGCTCATGCGTTAAATACTACCTTAATAGCCTAGTATGCCTTGGCTACATGTTTCCCAAGACGTTCAAGCACGTTACCATAAAGGAGGTTGGCCAGTTTTCTTGAGCCTAACATTGATGGAACAATCATCCCAACAAACAACAACACACACCAATCAACCAATAATTAATAGTTAGGTTTCATTAGATCTAAGCAAACACTAGAGAATTTAGCTACACATGTTAATTAAAAGACAAGCAAAAGAGATAATCAACCAACACATAGACATATTGATTGAATTAAAGTGAAGACTTATCTTTAATTAAGCATGAGGGTTCCAAGGGTTGGAAACCCTAAAAAGTACAGAAAATTCGTCTTTAGGGTTTGCCCTAAAAGTTCTCCACAAAGTTCCACACTAATGAATGAAAATTAGAAAACTATATATAGATTTTACACTCTGACGGCGTCAGGTTATAAGGGCTGACGCCGTCAGCTCGCCGCCATTAGGTTTCTCGGATGGCCTAGATCCACTTCTGACGCCGTCACCTTATAAAACCTTCTGGGCCGTCACTCTTTAACTTTACTCCTGACGGCCTACTTTTCCTAACACCTGACGGCGTCAGGTGTTAAATCCTAAATTTCCTCTGGCCCGTCATTTGATAATTGGTTTCCACTCTTTTGTCAAGGCTTTCTGACGGCGTCACCTTGTGACTTCTGACGCCGTCAGGTTGTAAATCTTCATCTTTTGAGACTTTGTCGTTTTCTTCACTTTTATGCTCCAAAAACGTCCGAATATGCATGTTTTCCAGAATTCCTCTCAAAAGTACCTAAAATGACAAAAGGAACGATTTAGGGCAATATTTGATCACATTTATACGAATTAGGGCTTAAATGACCCCCTAAAAGCGTAACACTTTTCGTCTCATCAAATACCCTTACACTTGGGATTTGCTTGTCCTCAAGCAAATGAGCTTTTATTCCAATCAAAATATGAGTTAGGGGTCATTTAACACGAATATAAAAGTAATTACAACAAATAGTTATTAGACCCTAATCATAACAAGCACGGAAATCATACACTAGCACCTCACAAATAGTGTTTGGATTCTCACATCTCTCAAATGTCATAAAGTTTATATCTCATAAATGGAAACGGAAAATAACACTCACTACCTGTCATAGCAAATAGATTACCATAGGCTTGGGAAAGGATCAATTACTCCTCCACTAGGCGTAAGCACCTAAGATAAACTATCAAAGAGGGCTTTATAAAGGGTTGTAACGTAAGGTGTAGGGATATGATAACACGGTTTGGTTGGAATAAAGGGTATTTTAGTGGTGGCGAGTTAATTATCATGATCAAATACATGCACTCTACATCGTTGCTTAAGTCAAGACTCGACTCAATCTTAGTCTAAAAATGAAATAACAAAAACTAAAAAGGAACATAAAAGGAAACGGGATGGTAGTCCGTATGTTTTTCTTCTTTCTTTTTCATATTTTTTTTTATTTTTCTTGATTTTTCGATTTTTTTTTCATACACTCTTGCCCTACCATCCAAAATAATACATCATAGGGGATTTGCATTCCCCTTACACTTGAATCTTTACATAACTTTACAATCACTATTCTAATGACTCGAATTAAGATAATCGAAAAACTTGGAGTACTTTTTAAATATTTAGCACGTATGGGGGTAATAATGTTGTTCTTCCCCATTACTTCATTACACTAGTACTTTACCCATGAGTCCCAATCGTCCCAAAACAATATGTACAAGGATATGACTTAACTTAGCAACCATGTAATTGACCGGATAATTAACTAAGGGTTTAACAAATGTTTTCACAATAATGCACCAAAGGTGGGTGCATACAAGGTAGGCTAAGGCGATTTGGGTGTACATTTAGTGGGGTGTAAACAAATTCTCACTTTGAGTAAGATGCTCAAAGGTCGAAACGAAAGGATAGGCTCGGAGGGGTGTACTAGGGGTATCGTGTACCAAAAATGGATACAACGCAAAGGGTGTGGGAGAATTACTTGACCAATGAAGTCAATGTAATTATAACAAATATACGGGTGTAAAACAATGGGTTAATCCTAATGCCTCTTATCATGTAGTAAATCTTAACTACACGAATGTAGTCTCACTTGTGGATTTGAGATGGTCCTAACGCAAGTTCTAGAATCTAAATACTACCGGTACTCACATCATAGCACCAAAGATGGATGCTTTTCCTACCAATTCTAGGGGCGAACCTCACATATTTGGGGTGGAAAATTTTTTAGTGGTACGGTTTTGTGCTAGTCATACAATTTCCTATCCATGAGACGCTCATTAAGATCAAGGTTTCACTTCTAAATGTTGTAAAAAATTTTAAATTGGCGCTAAAATTGCCCTAACAAATATTTCTCTTGGTTTTATTACAAATTTACTATCAAACAAAGCAAAACATCAAGCGTAAGTATATTCTCAACGGTGCTTTCATTTACCCCCCTTACACTTAAACCGAACATTGTCCCCAATGTTCAAATAAAAGACGTAAAAGTAAATAAGATGAAAGAATGAAATCAAATACTCCCCTGAATCGTTTGTTGTGGATAGTGATGTAACATGGTTAGATCTTCTTCCAAGATAGACGAACGTTCAAAGCTTCCCTTCCAAAATAATAAACGTCTTCTTGTCCAAAATAACCTGTTAACCTGAAAAAGATAAAGGCCAACCTCGCGTAAAATCGGCGGTAAAATCTACATAATAAGATATAATGCTTGTGGAATGAATATTTTGCAGAATTCCTGGAGATTATAAGTTAAAGAATTGACAAAACTTTTTAGGTTTCCGGAAAAATACAAAACTTTCAAAAATTGCAGAAAATTATAACCTGACGCCGTCAGGTGTTAACCCTGACGCCGTCAGAAAGTTCTGACAGAATTCTCATGTTAAGCTTCCGGGAAAAATTCTGGAAAAACTAGATCTTACTTCCTGGAATTCCTGCAAAAATTCATTATGACTCGATACAAGCATTTGACTCAAACAAGTACTAATATGTATGCTAATTTCATTGTTATGATTCATGTTCATTCGTTCTATATAAACCGATTTAGATTTCCCTTACACTTAGCTTTTGCAAAATACCTTTATATGTAGTTAAGACGAAGTTAAAAACAAAATAAAGCATTTTCACAATTTAGTTTGAAGCATGAATCAATAACAAGAAATATAACTTACATACGGAAACAAATAAAATCAAATAAACACACAAAAACACACAAAACATGGGTTGCCTCCCAAGAAGCGCTTTTCTTTATTAACGAGTCTTGTAGCTAGACTCAAAGTCACCGTACGTTACGTGACTTCGTCGTTGGTCTCGGTTCCTAAGTCATCCTCTTTTCCGGTTTTGTATTCGGGCCCTAAGTTCAAACAATCCTTATAGAAACCGAAAATCCTTTTCATGACATAGTCTACTCCCCTACGTCTATCCTCATCATTCCTATAGTAAACCGCTTGTTTGAGCTCCTTCTCAACGTTTGACAAGTGTTGGTATTGCTCTATCTTATACGGCATTTGGTAGTTCACCTCATCGGTCTCATCCTTAAATGTGACTATCCCTAAGGAAGGTTCATGAGTCATTCTAGAGACCTCGATAAATGGTTTGCCTAAGACTACTTGGGTCACACTTGCATCGATTATTGGGCGGATATCTTCTACAATCACAAAGTCGGTGACATAGGTAAAGTTTCCTACATAAACCGGTAATCCTTTAACTCTTCCCGTGAAGTTACTAATCCATCCCTTATCGGGAAACACTCTATACCCTAGTTGACTTTTCATTATCAAATTGTATTGAGCTCTAGTCATGATGTTAATGGGTGATCTAGGGTCAATGTACGCTTTCCAAATATGCAAATGCCCGATGTTGCATGGTATGTTGAGATTAGATGGATCGCCCACCTTGAAAATTGGGTTACCTAGGATGTATGGGGTCTCGGAGTCATCGAATAGATTCTTATGATATGCTCGCTCTTCCTTAGTGGGTAACCTATTGAAGTAATCCTCCTCCTCTACTTCTTCTATTTCGCTAACCTTAGCCTTCCTATCATCCTCTAATTCCTTACTCTCATCCTTTGATTCACTATCATTCTCACTCCTATCAATTGGTCTAATGGTCACAACGTTTACGAAGTGGACATGTTTGGATGAAGAGGGGTCCTTGATTTGTGGTTCGCTATTGGTGTTTCTAGCGTCCTTTTGTGGGGGTGATAGCACTTGGTTGTTGAGGGCTTTCAACAAGTTGTCAATTTTATTGGTCATCTCTACTTGTTGTTGATTGAATTCGGATGTGAATTTAGCTATGCGAGCTTCTTGAGATGCCATAAAATTGGACATCAATCCTTCAAAGTTGTTGGTACTACCATAGTTGTTGGAAGGATTGTTGTTGAAGGTACGGTTTGAGGAATTACCGTTGGATTGAAACCGGTTAGGTGGGTTGGAAGAATTGTTTTGGGGTGCGTTTTGGTTTGACTTCCACCTAAGGTTGGGGTGATTTTTCCATGAGGGGTTGTATGAATCTCCATAAGGGTTTGGCTCGGGTTTGAAAGTGTACCACTTATCTCCCGCTCCGTCGGTACGCGTGGATGCGTAGTCCGCAAAAGCTTGTTCGGGGAGTTCCATGCAATCACGAGTGTCGTGGGGACCACTACATAATTCGCACGAAGAAGTGATTTTGTTCACTTGGCTTGAAGGTTTAGGAGCTTCGTAGGATTTCATGAGAAACTTGACTTGGTCTTCAAGTTCTATGATCCTACGGTCGGAAGTGCTTGAATTATTCGAAGGCAAAGATATTGCCTTGACCGTTTTATTCAAATCACGGGGATCATTCCAACTTTCGTTGTCATATAGAGCAAGATCTTCTAGGAGATCCCATGATTGTTCCGCACTTAGATCACGTAGCTTGCCACCGGCCGCTTGGTCAATGGTTTGCCTCGTGTGGAGATTGATGTGGTCATAGAAGATTTGGACTTGGAGCCAAAGGTCTATGCCATGATGAGGGACTTTTTGGAGTAAGTCCTTGAATCGAGTCCATGCCTCGTAGAGGGTTTCGCCTTGGCGTTGTTGGAACGCCAAGATATCATTCCTTAGCTTGGTAGTTCTCCCCGGTGGGAAAAATTGAGCAAGGAAACGAGTTGTGAGATCGTCCCAAGAGGTGATGGATCCTGCGGGAAGTCGCTCAAGCCATTGACTAGCTTGGTCCCGTAGAGAGAATTGGAAGAGACGCAATCGGGTCGTCTCTCGAGTTGCAACATCAAGGTCTATGGAATCTACGATTTTGAGGAAATCCTTGAGATGTTGGTTTGGATCTTCGGAACGAAGTCCATGGAATGCGCATCCGCTTTGCACCAACCGGATGGTGTCGGATCGCAAGGGAGTGACATTGGCTCCTTGAGTGAGCTCAATGGTGTTTCGATAGCCAAGGTGGCTAGGTCGGGAATACTCTCCTAAGGTGCGGGGTCTAGGAGGTTGGTTTGGTTGTGGTGGGTGGTTTGGTTGAATTAGGTTGTTGGGATCAAGGATGTTACCACCTTCCATGATGGCGGATGGTAAAGATTACGAACAAAAACACGAAGAAAAAGATAGACTAAAGAAAATCCTAGAAAAAGAAAATAAAAATCTCACTAGAAAGGAATCTAGTGAGTAGACCTAAAGAAATAAAAATTCTACCTAAACAATAACTATTCCCCGGCAGCGGCGCCAAAAACTTGATGCGTGGTTTTGTAACCTTACAATAGGTTTTACCTCTCGAGGGATCTCAAGAGGCTTACAACCCCACCAGGCAGTATACCTGACCGATGTAGTATAGGATAGTGGTAAGTACGGGGGATTGATCGTTCTCTCACAGGGAATATTGTTCGTTAGGATAGAAAAGCTACTCTATTAGGTCTAAGGGTGGAAGGAAGATTCTTTTTGTATTTTTATATTTTTTATAAAAGCAAGTAAAATCTTGGTTTTGAAAGAAGGGCGGAATTAGTTGCTAGTCAACTAACCCAAATTTACTACTTTTGCAAATTAAAATAAAATAAATATCTAAACTATTGTGTTTGTGAAAACAATATGGAGAAAGTTGTTTTTACTTAGATTTCATTACTCCTAACTATCTTTTACCGGTTAATTGATATGTATGTTACTTGTGTGCATGAAGGGTGTATTCCTAATAACTCATGGAGTGGCATACATATCTCTCCAATTCTATGAGCTCTTATCTCGCCCTATGCCATGCACGGCACAACCATAGGGGTTGTAAACAATGGCTCTTGCGTTAAATACTACCTTAATAGCCTAGTATGCCTTGGTTACATGTTTCCCAAGACGTTCAAGCGCGTTACCTTAAAGGAGGTTGGCCAGTTTTCTTGAACCTAACATTGATGGAACAATCATCCCAACAAACAACAACACACACCAATCAACCAATAATTAATAGTTAGGTTTCATTAGATCTAAGCAAACACAAGAAGAATTTAGCTACACATGTTAATTAAAAGACAAGCAATAGAGATAATCAACCAACACATAGACATATTGATTGAATTAAAGTGAAGACTTATCTTTAATTAAGCATGAGGGTTCAAAGGGTTGGAAACCCTAAAAAGTACAGGAAATTCGTATTTAGGGTTTGCCCTAAAAGTTCTCCACAAAGTTCCACCCTAATGAATGAAAATTGGAAAACTATATATAGATTTTACTCTCTGACGGCGTCAGGTTATAAGGGCTGACGCCGTCAGCTCGCCGCCATTAGGTTTCTCGGATGGCCTAGATCCACTTCTGACGCCGTCACCTTATAAAACCTTCTGGGCCGTCACTCTTTAACTTTACTCCTGACGGCCTACGTTTCCTAACACCTGACGGCGTCAGGTGTTAAATCCCAATTTTTCTCTGGCCCGTCATTTGATAATTGATTTCCACTCTTTTGTTAAGACTTTCTGACGGCGTCACCTTATGACTTCTGACGCCGTCAGGTTGTAAACCTTCATCTTTTGAGACTTTGTCGTTTTCTTCACTTTTATGCTCCAAAAACGTCCGAATATGCATGTTTTCTAGAATTCTTCTCAAAAGTACCTAAAATGACAAAAGGAACGATTTAGGGCAATATTTGATCACATTTATACGAATTAGGGATTAAATGACCCCCTAAAAGCGTAACACTTTACGTCTCACCACTTACAAGCTCGAGAACTCAACAATAACTCGAGTCGAACTTGTATAAGATTGAGCTCAAACTCATTAAACATTGCGAGCTCATTTGATAGGCTTTCAATCTCCAAAATTTTAGTACGCGCTCAAGATCTGCCCCTTTTTCCCTAAAATTTTCAATCTCCCGCTCAAGATTCCGCCCCTTTTTCCCCAAAATCAAAACACTAACACTTACACTAGTCATATCTATCTTCTCTCTATTCATATCTTCTCCTTCTCTCTAGAACCGACTCACAACACCGCCACACTTCACTGCCTTTTCTCGCCGTCGTTCCATCAACCATCGCTCCTCCACGCCATCACCGTCATCAAGACAAGGGAACTGTATGGGAGAGTTTGTTTGCTTCGGTTGTTTGGTTCGAAATAACTACCATCACAGTCAAACCACCATCACCCTCATCTCACCTATCCTACTATGTTCATGGGTATGCTCAAACACATATTTAATTTATATTTTCTTAAATGTGTAATCGAATATAAAATGATTTATATTGATTTTCATGGATTAAAACTAGCCTAAAACATGTTTTTGATTATAAATTCGTGTGGTGGTAATCGTTGCAGGTAGAATTATTAAAGGGAGTCTTGATTGGTTTCCACTCCGGGAGGATGTTGCTGAATAGTTAGAGTTTGCTTATCGCAATCGCGTAAGTGATCTATTAAAATTAAAGATATAACATAACATCTGTTATATAGGAAATTAACTCAAATATGGTTGCTTTTTGTGAAACTGTTTCATTTGTATCGAATGTTAGTGATTTGCTTACTCGGTAATGTGTTTGACATTTATTCGTTCCAGGTTTGGCAATACAGAACATTTCAACAATTTAGATTGTTTGTTGCCCGAGTTGATATGCAAGGGTCTGTCGGTATGTTGGTTTTTTATGCTAAACTTATATTTGGGACATCAAATTTTGTCGTCTTTTATGTTAGCATTAAACACGTTACTTGTTTCTTGCAGGGGCTACATGCTATTTTCATGGGTGAGGATGATACATGGGATGCCTGGCTAAAAATTCCCTCATCTGGATTTTCTAGCACCATTCATTTTCGAGGGACAGGAATTTGCTCCATCTCAGTCACCAAAGCCAACCCATGTATATTTTTACCGTTTCATGGTTGGCAGATCTTATATTATGCAGCATTATTAGTGCCTTGGTTTCTTACAGTTCATAACATATGTTTATATGATGAGTTACGTCAACAGATAGAGGAAAACATGGACGATTATTATTCACAGGTAAAACTAATAGCGTTTTTCTCAGGCTCTATGTTTATAATACTTTCAAGCTCAATTTATGGTTATAACTCAGTCTAAGTGGGAATTCTTCTAAGAAAGCCCCTTCTTCAAGTCAGCATTCTAGGGTCCTAACTTGTTTAATGGAACAGGTAGCTAACCATCCTGCTGCCAGCTGGGATGACGGCAATGCATTTGAATCTTCTGAAGTAGAAAAAGAATTCCAAGATACGGTATACCAAGTTGGTTTACTAACCATTTGTACCATTGTAGGTTTTAGGTGCTATTCTGGACTGGTGCATGTTTTTTTGCATTTCGTAATACTGTAACTTCTAACCATATCATTGTGACTGTTTGTGATCCCCGTTAAATTCATATAGATTAATAACACTAAACTGTCTGCTCGTTTTATTCTACAACTGCAGCAAAATGGGTATTTAAATGCAGATGACACATCAGACCGCTTTTTCCGTCGATTCTTGGTAAATTTTTTCTAATCTCTAAAATGGGTATTGTATATTTGTATGTGCTTCTAACTTTTGTCTTTTCTACTTAAAACAGAGACGGAGAATATTCAGATGATGAGATTAGTACTGCTGTTAGTAATGCTGTTAGTACTGCTAGTACAAAGTTATGACTGCTCGAAGTTAATGCTGCTAGTGTATTCGTTACAACTGTTAGTTATAAGTTAGTATTGTTGTTTCATATAGTTAATTAGTATTGCTTGTATGAAATGTATTAGTTGTTTATGAAAAAGATTATAGATACTTAGGAAAGTATTGTAAGCCGACTAGGACTCCTTGGTGTATAAAAGGAGGTCCTATGGTATAGAGTTATATACGAATTTAATATTTACAATTTTATTGTATTTGAATTTGTTTTGAAATATAATTGAATTTGTTTTGATATATATTTATTTCTTAAATGTGACTAAAAGATGTATATAGTCACACTTATTAACAGTTTTGGTCACTATTTGCTTTATTCGTTGTGTGACTAAATATTACAAAATGCCACACAAACATAAAATTCATTTGGCCATTGGAAGATCAATAGTCACACAAAATACACATTTCTTCATTTTAAACAGCATATGGTCACGCTTATTAACACTTTTGGCCACTGTTTGCTTAATTGTATGTGACTATATAACCAAAACAAACATGCATTGTGTGACTAAATATTACAAAAGGCCACACATACTTAAAATTCACGTGGCCATTGGATGATCAATAGTTATACAAAATACACATTTCTTCACTTTAAACAGCATATGGTCACACTTATTAACACTTTTGGCCACTGTTTCCTTAATTGTATGTGACTATATACCCAAAACAAACATGCATTGTGTGACTAAATATTACAAAAGGCCACACAAACATAAAATTCACGTGGCCATTGGATGAGCAATAGTCACACAAAATACACATTTTTTTCACTTTAAACAGCATATGGTCACACTTATTAACACTTTTGGCCACTGTTTCCTTAATTAAATGTGACTAACTCCAAAAAAAACAGCACCTGTTGTGTGACTAACTCATCACAAACGTCACATTTATTAAATATTCATGTGGCCACAGGACGGGAAATAGTCACACAAAATACACATTTAATGGAATAAATCATCTCAAATGTCACATATATTATATATTTTTATGGCCAAAGGACGATCAATAGTTACTCTCAAAAAACATTCGTGTGACTATAAAGTGTTTACGGTCACTGATTATGACTAATCCAACAAAACTTGTGCCTAATTTGTCACACATATTCGGGGTTTTGGTCACTCTTTTTAGATGGAAAAGGCCACGAACTCAACAATGTGACCATATGCCACCTATGGTGGCGGGACCTTTGGTGACTGCATATCATCACACATTCTTTGCATGACCGATACAACTTTTTTTACCAGTGCTAGTATATTTGACAAGGTTTGTAAGTGAT
>LBNU01013570.1:21888-48568 GCA_014162995.1 Artemisia annua
TCAGATCTATGTAGATGACATTATCTTTGCTTCTTCTGATCCTGTGGAATGTGATCGTTTTTCACAAGAGATGAGTTCCGAGTTCCAAATGTCTATGATGGGGCAAATGTCATTTTTCTTGGGGTTGCAAATTTCTCAAAATCCCAACGGCATCTTCATCAATCAATCCAAGTATGCTGCAGAAATCTTGAAGAAATTTGGATTTGAATCAAGTGACTCGGTTGACACGTCGATGGTAGAAAGATCGAAATTGGATGAGGACGTTGTGGGGACTCCAGTTGACCAAACTAAGTACCGCAGCATGATTGGATCCCTAATGTACCTCAATGCCAGTAGGCCAGATCTCCTATTTGTTGTTTGCATGTGTGCTCGTTATCAATCCAAACCTACCAAAAAGCATTTAGAAGCAGTCAAAAGAGTCTTCAGGTATCTTCAAGGGACTATTCACATTGGTCTCTGGTATCCTAAAGACACTGCTATGGCTCTCACTGCCTACTGTGATGCTGATCATGTTGGGTGTCAAGATACACGTCAAAGTACATCTGGTGGTGCTCAGTTTCTAGGAGATAAGCTTGTTAGCTGGTCATCAAAGAGGCAAATGAGTACGTTGATCTCCTCCACTGAGGCTGAATACATTGCCATGTCATCTTGTTGCGCTCAAATCCTATGGATGAGATCGCAATTGTCTGACTATGGCTTTGTTTACAACAAAATTCCGATGTACTGTGACAACAAAAGTGCAATTGCTCTTTGCTGCAACAACGTCCAGCACTCTAGATCAAAGCACATTGATATTCGACATCATTTCATCAGGGAACAAGTGGAAAAGGGGATTGTAGAACTTTACTTTGTGAGGACAGAGTTTCAGTTGGCTGATATCTTCACTAAGGCACTACCCATAGAACGGTTCCAATTCATTCTCCCGCGTCTTGGAATGAAGAGTATCTCTCCTGAGTCACTCAAAAGTCTTCAGGAAGAGAGTGACGAGTAATGGATTCGCTTCACATATCCTTGTACATATTCCTAAAACCAAAAAGAAAATACAAAAATATAAAACCTAGAAAAACCATAAAAATCTGAAAAACACAAAAATACCAAAAATAGTTTCTCCTTAGGCATGTCTTCTGTTTATCGATAACATTCAAGATTCTAGAAATGTCATTCAATAATGACATGAATTTTAAATGAAGATCGACCAGAAGTTATATTAACTGGTTAAAACATGTCTTATTGGCTTGCTATTACCTCAGATAGCAACCCGTACCTCTAAATGGGGAAAACACGTCACCAAAAAGACGGTTGTTCCTCTTACTGGGTGAAGTTTACCTGGGCATGGATTACTTTATATCCATGTTTCCTCGAAATAATGTACGTTTCAGTGCATCATTTCTAGTAAAAGAAGAGAAGTCTTCTTTCATCCCAAAATTTCTCTCATCTATGATTCTTCAAGATAGTTTTTGTGGTTTACAAGGTGGCCATTGGACTTAAATTTTCTCAAATACCTTGCCGCTCAACTTAATGACTACAGCTCTTTAGATAGAAAACGGGTCATTAATTGAGGGGGAGCGTATTTGCTCAAAATTTCTGCACCTTTATAAACTTTNAGTTTCTCCTTAGGCATGTCTTCTGTTTATCGATAACATTCAAGATTCTAGAAATGTCATTCAATAATGACATGAATTTTAAATGAAGATCGACCAGAAGTTATATTAACTGGTTAAAACATGTCTTATTGGCTTGCTATTACCTCAGATAGCAACCCGTACCTCTAAATGGGGAAAACACGTCACCAAAAAGACGGTTGTTCCTCTTACTGGGTGAAGTTTACCTGGGCATGGATTACTTTATATCCATGTTTCCTCGAAATAATGTACGTTTCAGTGCATCATTTCTAGTAAAAGAAGAGAAGTCTTCTTTCATCCCAAAATTTCTCTCATCTATGATTCTTCAAGATAGTTTTTGTGGTTTACAAGGTGGCCATTGGACTTAAATTTTCTCAAATACCTTGCCGCTCAACTTAATGACTACAGCTCTTTAGATAGAAAACGGGTCATTAATTGAGGGGGAGCGTATTTGCTCAAAATTTCTGCACCTTTATAAACTTTTTGCACCAGCAGAGTGAATAAGTGTCTCAAAAAAATCAGTACATGTTAAAATCTGACCACATTTTCTCCCATATTTTTAAAACTCATTTAAATCAATTGGGATCACAAAATCTCAAATAATTTGAAACTTTTGATCGGGGGAGAGAATGTGATTTAAATATGAAATCTGATATAAAATGTGATGCTTTTGGACTAAAATGTACGCTCTCCCATATGTGATAATTATTTTTTTAATTTTAAATTGAATCTATGCACATATTGAGGGGGAGCAAAATGGTTTGTGATGAATAAAAAGTTTTGGCATCTCATTTGAGCGTGGTTCAGAATTTACTCATGAATTGACGAAACACAAACGTTTGAATTCGAAAGGATTTATCCAAGTAGAAAGTACCGTTTCGAGAAGCTCTTATTAGATGTGTAATTTGACGGGTCTAACTTCCTTTTTAAGGAATGTTAACAACTTCAAGTTAGTTATTAGGGCTAGTTATCACCTAAAAGGTAATAATGGATCCCTTTAACTAAGCAACGTAAACGTGTCCCTAGGGTATATGTCTATTAAGAGTGGATCAATTCAAAAGTGCAACTCACCCCGACATGTGCAAATTTCTATCAAAAACCTATGAGCACATGTTAAGGGGGAGCATTTGAAAATACTAAAACCCTCAAAGTGTTAGCAAAAATGTGTTTCTTAATCATAAACACTTTGAGAGAATTTTCAATGATTTGGTCAAACGGCAACATAGGATAGTCATGAAGTTATAAGGTGGCTAAGGTTAGGAAAACTGTCCAATNGAGAGATAAATGAGAAAGGAGAAAGAAAGGGTTGAAGAATTAAAAAGAAAATGAAATGAGAAAGGGTGAAAAGAAATAGCCCTCCCATTATTCAACCTTAGGGCAGAAACCGGGTTCAATTCATATGCTACTGATTGTTACTAAGGTAACATCAGTATTGAAGACAAGACGTCATGGAACCAGTGACACACTGCACTAAACCTTCTAACCACTCAAGTTCTCTCAAAAGAGCTTGTTTCATTCTCACGGGGAACCCTGCATAATCTATCGACCACTCATTACGAGCTATGTTGATATTGAAACAGGAGACACCGCTCCAGTCTCCGACGACCAAATAATGCACTTATCGAGTCTAGAGCCACGAGATGCATCAAAAGATCTCATAGAAACACGTGCTACTTCTACCCTGGTTGGTCAACATTAAGGACACCAATGGTAACTTTATGAGTCCTACGCAGATCTTAGCAATCTGCCAAGAACACTTATGAGGGAATGTACGTATGTAATTCCCAGTGATTGAGTGGAAATTCCTGCCAGGGTCAACATCAAATAGCCCTGAAAGTAGGTCACTTCGGTAATCTCTCATGGATTACGCTTAGTGATCGTGGCGGTTTCAAAACGGTCTACAGTCGTGGGGTGATCTCCAGCGACTCACCCAATTGCTGATCTACTCAGGTAGATCTTGTAAGCCCTCTCGGGGGTATCCGGTTTGGGAACGGCCTTGGTAAGGATTAGAAGGAGTCTTCACACTATGCTGTTGACGATCTCTAATTCCGAACCTATAAGTACCGGACGTTTTATTGCTAATTGTCTTATGCAGGAATATTTGGCGGTTGTTGCTAATTGCAGATAAGATGTCGAATCATCACCTCATGCTCACAATTCAACATCAAATTCAAAGAAATCGTGATCATGGAATGGGCTTCAACTATGCTTCCACAACTCTGATGCAGAAGATCATGATCCAGAAAAGTGTGAGCATGACAACACAGATAGTCACAACATCACATAGAGACATGTCTACTCAAAGATGACTTGAAGGTACTCATTTGGATGATGAACACGAAGCAATGCCAAATATCATCCTACTTATCAAACAAGTCATCTCGAGTCCGCTGCTGAAAGCACAAAGTTCTTTACACTGAAGAATCAACAACTGCGAGCTACAAAGATTTTGACAAAGATCTAAATGCTGGAATTCAAAGTTTAATTTCCGGGGTGACCTCCCTTAGGGGGAGATTGTTAGGAATATGTTTTTCTGATTGAAGATTCGGTCACCCCAAGTATTGTTAAGCATCATGTAGCTCGTAGTATTTAATATATTAGTTAAAACGTAGTTTAGTACTAGTTAGTATTCGTGGTGTCGGGTCGGGTCTTTTACCCTCTGTCAGCCCGTTCCACAGCCTAGTAGAGGCATTCATCCATCATGTACATATAAATAGCCCTTCCCACGCAAGGGAAGGGTTGGACCTTTCATTCGATAGTTTACAGGCTCTCTCTTTTTCTCTCTCTACAAAGGCTCCTAACTCTTTCTCTCTCTAAATTAAACCAACGAACCAACATATGATCTTTATGATGTTTGTGACTTAATAGATATCGTATAGTTGTTTAAGCTCAATTCTGTTAAATTTAGCTTCTATCAAGCTCTGTTAGTTGTTATAAACCTTCACTTTTCACTGTTTTTATTTCACATAAAAATTCATAAAAATCAGTTAAATACTTTTAAAAAAAATATGCTCATTAGCTTTTACTAGATCTTATAAGTTGTTTTACAAATTAATAAAGTTCAATATAGTTGTTTCTCTCTCTACAAAGGCTCCTAACTCTTTCTCTCTCTAAACTAAACCAACGAACCAACATATGATCTTTATGATGTTTGTGACTTAATAGATATCGTATAGTTGTTTAAGCTCAATTCTGTTAAATTTAGCTTCTATCAAGCTCTGTTAGTTGTTATAAACCTTCACTTTTCACTGTTTTTATTTCACATAAAAATTCATAAAAATCAGTTAAATACTTTTAAAAAAAATATGCTCATTAGCTTTTACCAGATCTTATAAGTTGTTTTACAAATTAATCAAGTTCAATATAGTTGGATGTAACTTTAGGACTCATAAATTAGTCAAATCAGATTTAGAACTCAAAATCCACTGCAGTCAACGAAAGTCAAAGAGAGGTGAAGAATGATAAACTATGGGTAAATTTGATATTTCAAATAACAAAATGGAAGTATTTGGCCTATCTGAAAATAGGCTACTCAGGAAAACACTCTGTTTGAGCTGAGGGTATATTCTGTAAGATCCTATTTCCATTTTTAGTTTTCTAAGTGCATTTTGTAGTTCATAGCTGTAGATCTGAATAGCTTGCTTGTTTGATGTTAGTTTCTGTTTTGATTCATTGTTTTATTGCTCATTTAATTTATAGTAGTCATGTATTAGCTTGTTTGATAGTAATTCATAATATAGCTTTGTAACTGATATGAATTAGATAATCTGCTATGTTGAGTTGTGGTTGTTGATTGTTGTGGTTATCTGTTAATCTAGTTCATAATATAGTTTCTGTACTGAGTTTGATCATAAGTTTGGTGTTGTTAAGTTTGATTCTCAGTGTGTTAGTGTAACTGGATAGTTATAGGGGTGTTTGGCTCTGCTTTGATTGTGATGTTATTGTTGTTCATTTGTAGGATTCTTTGCATAAATAGTTCACTCTAGGCATAAGTAGGATAGTTGATACATAAAATCAGTAGGTTAAAGAACAAAAAGTAAAAATCTCTTTTAAAATTTCATGTCTATTAACTGTTAGTATATATAGTTTGCATAAGCTTTAAAGTAGTTAGATAATTAGCCATAATAGCATTAGTTAATCATATTTTAGTTTTTCATAACATCTCTAGTCATTTTTTATCATTAGAATTTCATTTTAGTCAACATTTTACAAAAACATAAAAGTCAAATATCTTATATCTGTCAAAATATGCCAGAATATTAGATCAACTTTAGGACTCTATAGTGGATGAAAATTCTATTTGGTGTTCATTTGTAGCTTGTTAATCTAATTCAACAAGAAAAATTCATTTTCAAATTCATTTACTCATAGAAAAATGGTCTTGAACTTGCCTATTTGCTCACAAAACTCCCCTGCACCAGGGGAGTCAGTTGCATAAGCACATTTTTTACTAGCTTCTAGTTGCCTCATTGTTTTAGTTTTCTATGAAATTTTGGATTCTTTGTGTAGACAGTAGTATAAGCTAGACATATTTGCTTTTGATTTCCAGTTTTGAGCTTATCTGTACTGCTAATTAGGCCTGTAAAGTAGGAGGTTTACACTGTTTGATGTTCGGGAATTGGGATTAGTTTGGTTGTTCATTTTAGCTTGTATCCTGTGCTTTATTGTGTTATCTGAGTAGTTTTGAGCTTATAGAAGTGTATTGTATGATCTCTGAGCCTTTGGCTTATTCAGGCTCACATCTGCTTATTGTTTATACTTAGTGTAAACTGCTTATTGATCTATTAATTTGTTCTAATGTGCTATTTGGTCTGATCTTAGTTTGTTTGAGTTTATTCTAGTAGTTTGAACCTTTTGTAAAGTTTTTGAGTTCCTTTGTGATAAGTGCTTATTAATAAGCACTTATCATAAACTGCTTATTAAGCCAAAAGCACTTTTTCAGCTTATTTATCCACTTTTTCCATTTTTCCTAGGTTTCAAATATTATTTTAGAATTTTCCAAAAAAATTCATAATTTTTCTTAATCATTCGCTATTTCTTTTCATTTTAAAATAGTTTTTAGAATTTTAAATCATTTTAAATTTCAACTTAAATCACAAAAATACAAAAATAGTTTCTGATTTTATTTTTTATATTTCATTTTCAGTTTATTAAGATTTTTCAAAAATAAATTTGTAGAATAAATCTTCCATTTTATAATTAGTTTAATTTTCTTTTATCAAACAAAATTACAAAAACAGTTTTTAATTCCTAATAAATAAATAAAAAGTAAAAAAATATATATATATTTTTCTTTTTCTAATATTTTTCTTTTATCATTTAGGACTTTTGAAAATTCATTTGGCACCCGTAGGTTTAGATTTGCATTTTAGTAGTTTACTTTACATTTTATTTTGCGTAGTTTGCGTTTTTAGGATTCGTTTGCTTGATTTACTTGTACCCTTTGCATGATTACTTGTTTTTGCTTGAATTTTCATATTATTAGTGATAAATATCAAAAATTTCACTTTTTCACGACGTTAACCATGATTTCATTCACCTTCACACGGACTACGACTCGGGTCATCCGTATTTCCTTCGGATTTTCTTGGACTATAAATATATATATATTGGTTTTCAATCAATCATACCCAAAGGATGGCGGGCACTATAAGGCGTACCAAAACGGTTCTAGCATACGGTATGCTAATCACCTGCCTCTATAGGCATGTCTCGAACATCCAACCAAACCTATTGACCATGGACTACACACTCCTTAACTACGTCACGGTACCTCTTAGCGAGGAAACATTGAAAATGATCATGGTTGAGGGACGACCACATCGTTTTACCTACTCCTCATCATCTTCACAATCCATAGACGAGGATGACCCTATTCGGAATTACCAACTTTCACCTAGTTCCTACATAAGACAACTCCTGGAAATTCTAAACGCATCTCCAGAATTCCAACAAACAAAAGGGATGTTCAAGTGCTTTGGGAGATACTTGTACAAGATGAAGAAGAAGTCGAACAAAGAATGAGTAAGGTGTATGGTGTTTGGTAATGTAGTGTATGGTTATCGGATGTTTGGTTTATGACTCTTAATTACCTCTAATCATTTTATCTTGTTTTGTGTTTGATGAAAACTAATGTAGATACTTTTTGGAATTACGAACTAACTCTTATGGTTTGTGTAGGAAAAACATCGTGTTTGCTTGTCTTACTTATGTTATGCATTTCTTTTTTTATATGCTTACTTTGAACATTTTTGATTTCGTTCTTGCATCATATAGGACTTATAGCATCTTATTAAGGAAATTTACAGAACACATAAGATCATAAGATAGTTACAATGATGCATTTGTGAGTTTTGAATAGCAAAATGGTATTAAGACAACTCACTACTGTATTATGTTAAACAGACCCACGGATCCCTTCTTTGTGAAGGACGAATCCTCTCAAAAGGGATCCATCAGATCCGTGGAGCTAATACTCAGAACAATCGATTTTTTTTAATTTCAATCATTTTACCAACTTTTACACTCCAACTCACCATAAACTGCATTTCACTTTGACTTTTTGACATGCTATGTACTTAATACTCTCCTCATCATTAGCATTAGGCACTTCTAAGTGGGAGAGCATTAAATGTTTTGCATGGTATTTCACTATAAGTATGCATTAGTTTACTTTCATTTTTACCACCATCTTTTACCAATACTTTTACCACTCATAACCTCATGTAACAAAAGCAAACCACCATGAAAAATCCCTTAAGTGAATCATCATCAAGTGATGTGAAGCACAAAACCGCTAGGATAAGTGTCTAACTACCCACCTACATCAACTTTGATTCCTCCACCGAGTCATCACCCTCATCACCACCCATTGTCAACAACAATCCTCCATTACTACAAACCACTAAATCACCTTCATTGCCACCCACTAGTGAATCACCAACATTACTACCTATTTTCAACAATCTTCACCACCACCACTAGTGAATCACCAACATCACCATCACTACACATACTAGTGAACTACTACCACCACCACCGCTAGCCACTTTTTGACATACCAACACCACCAACAAATGATATATCTCTACTACAACTCACACAAGCACCACCCACTTCACCACATCCATTCTTTCAAGACTTAGGAGGACATACTACCAAGACCCTCTAACCCTCCACCTTTGCCATATTTTCTTCTATTGAGGAATTGGCTTTTCAAACATCAAATCACGTATTTTACACGGAACCTGTGGATATAGATCCTACCATACAACACTTCACTTTCACACCAACTTTCCTACAACTTGATTCATCTTTATGGATCAATGGTGGACCATCATTTCCCGAGTGACACGAAAAACATTGTCCATATTGTCAACACATAAACGTACTTCTAACGAAATGAGATTTACTCTAAATCACATTATTAACCATTTGAACACCCTAACTCAAATGAATTACCCTTAAAATGGATTGGTGAAAGTGCAAGTGTCATTTAGTTTACTAGGACTTATTTTCTTCTTTTAGGACTTATTAAAGAGACATTATTTTAGTTCTATTTTATTTTCCATTTTCTAGACATCATTTTCACAACTAGTTTATTTTCTCTTTTTAGGGAGTTTATTTTAGAGGATCATATTATATTCTTAGTTTTACTCATGATTGTATGTATTTAGGAAGTTTATTTTAGAGGATCATATTATATTCTTAGTTTTACTTAAGATTTTATGTAGCTCTTTTTTTAAGACTACACCTCATAATAAGTTTTATTATATGATCATAATTCTCTATTTTTGTGTTGCTTGTGATGGTATTATTTATTTATTGCGTCATATATACATGTCTTGTATATTACTTCCTTGTCTAAAGATGAAGGTTGTATGTGTGACAACCGTCTAAACTCGGGTTAGCAACCGAGGGTAATTTATAACATCTTTGGATAAAGCTTTGCTTGATAAGATAGCCTTGTGGTAATCGGGTCATTTTCATACTTTGTGTTTATTTTCTTAGAAACCCTTACTTTACGAACGTACCTACGACCTACGATTTTAATTAACGTCAACTAAACATCAATAATACGCTCTAGTAATCTTTAAAAGTTAGTATCACCTACCCTTGAAAAACTAGTTTAATTACCTTGTAAAAATCCACTTCAAATTGTTACATTTTTAGTCTCTACACAACCTAATTTAATAACACATTATTTACTCAACTTAATAATACACTTAAAAAANCATCAAAAATTTAAATAATACACTTATAAACAAAAAAAAAATAAAAGTTTTAGAATATTAGTTTTACGTTAAACATCACTCAAGGTATAGATATGATTAATTACAACTTGCATAATGATCAAAGAAAATGTTTTTACGAATGCATAACATTTTACATTTTCTAAACTTGCATTTTTAAGTTTACTTTCTTTTTATTTTACAACACAACTTTTAATTATTCAAAAATGTTTCATTTGCAAACTATTCATATCTTCCACTTTGGTAAAATATCCAGCACTAATATTGGAATAAAACAGTTTGAGTAATTAAGTCAAAATAATTAAGAAAAGCATCAAATGTAACTTGAGGATCAAACACAATCTTTCCTTTATTAGCTAATTTACAAAACTATTTTCGGCATGGAGCCTAATCACTTTAAGCTAGTACAATGAAATCTTTATTCAACTAGCTTAATTACAAACCAAATCTAGCTTTACTTGATCAACAAGTTATGTAAACTAGCTGTCAGAAGTTTTGGCTATAAAAAGCAAGTTTTTCTTGACAAAAAACTCACTCTTGCAATCATTTCTCCAATCATTTTTGCACACACTTTCATACGTTCTTTTATCATTATTTGAGTTCTAATAATCATTGTAGTAGTCCGTTTACATCATCATAGTGATCAATTTACTTCCACCATATTTATTGCAGGAGAAGAACAAGAAGACATTGAAGTTTTACTTGTTGTATATTTTAGTTTCTTGTATTTATAAGAGTTTTGTTATGTTGTATTCCAAAGTTCATAACCAAACACTATACACCCAATTAGAGAGATCGGTTAGTATTTGAGTCCTCAAAATACGTTAGTAAGAAAGGTTGGTTCTACATCGACGAGAACTCGATATTTAGCTTAGTATTGGAAAATATTGTAAGCGACATTGTACAGCATTCTCCGCCTTGTAGGGAGCTTGTTGACATAGTGAAAGGATACTCTTGAGTGAGGAATTCAAGTGGATTAGGGTGAGGAAGGTGTCTTCATTACCGAACCACTATAAATACGCGGTTCATGGTTTGATCTTTCTTATTCTCTTGCAGTTACTTACTTATTGTCTTATATTCATTAATTCATTGCATTGCTTATATTTACTTCTTGCTTTTGTATTACATACATTTTTTGTTTGCACGATAAGTTTTAAAATCAATATTTTTAAAGCAGTAAAAACTATTCAACCTCTGTTGGGAATTATTTGTAACAGACTTAAAAGTCTGAATAGCTTAGTTAAGTCGGGTAGATAGTTAAGTCTGCCAGTACTAAGTTAAGTCTGGCCAGTGATAGTTAAGTTTGTTTATGTTAGTTCAGTTAAGTCTGTTTTGCTGAACAAGTTAGATAAGTTAGGAGACATTATAGGAAAGGATATGCACGCGGTTAGATATCTTAGAAGAAGATATGCATGCATCCTTTCACACGTTTGTAGAATTAGGGTTTCCTTGTAGTATAAAAAGAACCCTAAGGCATTGAGTTCTATGCCAATTTTTCTCAAAGTTAATAGAATATAAAGTTAGTAATTCTCTGTGTTGTTCTTACTGCTTGTGTTAATATTCCGCGTTAACATCAAGTATACATTGTTTAGAGTTTCTCATATAGATAGTTTGGATTTATCCAATGTATCTATTGTCTTACAAAGGCTGCTTAGATCCAAAACTTTGGACCTACAACCTCTATTCTAGTTTTCCATACAAATGAATCGAGTGCTATGCCATCTGAACTAAAAAATGCTCTTTGAGAATTTCAAATATTATGAATATTTTTACGCTTATAGTGATTTTATAATGGAAAATGATAGATAGGCCTAATCACTTTGACCTAATTAGAGACCTAATATTGATGTGATGACACGTGTGTTTGTCAAGTAACTTCAACCGAACCTTTATGTTATTCCCGTTTTACCCTATAAATATGGATAAACAGTTTAGTTTATTTCCTTTTCGCTGTTGTAAATGCTTTGTCTTTCAAATCCACCCGCCATGGTTATTTGTTACTGGGTCCCAAAATACTTTCATAATTTTCTATGCCAAGCGTCACTTTTTAATTTATGGTTTGACTTGTATTTTTATACAGTATTTGATACCTTAAAGATTTTCGGTTCACTATTGTTTTAAGAAGCTTAACCTTAAAATATTTGGAAGTGCTTCAAGAGAATCTAGATTTTCATTTTTATAATCTTGTATGTAGGGGTTTGTTATTAAAATCCCAAAAAACAAACGTATATAAAAAGTTTTGAAATTTGCGTATAAAAGACAAAGACTTTTCAGACAGTAGATTTAAGAATAAAAAAATATTTTATTGGAAGAAGTTAAATCTAAAAAGATAAATTTAGAAACAAACAGGTATTTAGTGGAAAATAATTGGTGAAAAGATTAACTAGGAATAGAATAAAAAAAATAACTAAATATATAAAAAAAAAATAACAAGTGTACCAATGAGATGATTATGAATTGCATATCTTATCCATTTTAAATATATTTAGAATATTTAGACTGGTTATTATGAATTGTATATCTTATCCATTTTAATACTTTATTTTGGGGTTTATAATTAATAACCAGTCTAAGTACTCTTCTTTTTTGTTCTACATTTATATTAACATAAAAAGCAGTACATGACCATTGAGATTTTGACGGTTTTATTAACTTTTTTGTAATAAAGAAAAAAAATTTAAAAATGTTTGTGGTTGAGTGTCATTTTATATTTTTGTCTTTTAAAATTGTTTTCTTCAAGTTTTTTGAACTTGGAAGTTTTCATATGTTCAGAATAATTCTTCTCTTTGAATGTCTATAAAACCTTTTAATCATATAAGGTTGAACATTGCATTCCAAATTGATCACAAAATTGACCTAATTGTTTTCTTCATTCAAATTTTGTTTTTTAATATGTTGTTTAGCTTTATTTCATTACATAATGCCAATCCCTCTTGGATGCAAGTTCCTATTAACTTGCCATATGTAAATTTATCATAATTGATGGTTACTTCATTTTTTAAGAGCTTTTCTAACTCTTTTAGCAAATAGATTTAGTAATCCATCTATAAATTTAGATTTCTATTGGGTACTATTAGAGTTAGGGAGTTCTATAACTCTACTAAGGAAAGTGTGCTTGTACCATCTTAAAGAAGTTAAAGTTGGGGCATTCTAATCAATTTGGAAGAGTTGTAATATTTTCTGAGTTATCAGACCATCTTCCTGTAAAATGTTCAATTACATTTACAATTAATGTAAAAACCGCATTAGTTGTCATAGAACCATTTTATGTTTTTATCGTAAAAAGAATCTGTTTTTTACTTTCAATAGTGAGATTGTTATCCCACCACTGTTTTAGTTGATCTGTAAACATGCCACGATCATATTGGTTATCGTTTTATCATTGTTACCATTATTTTTTGCACTAGTGCAATACATCATTATTCGATGTACTGAATTATAAATTTTTCTTTCTGTGTATCCATGTATATTCCATTCATAAATATTTTTCCACTATAACTATTATTAAGAATATATTCTTGTTTTCATGCAAAACATCTTGTGGGATTGGTATAAGATAATAATATAATATTTGGGAAGGTTTATGAGCATATTTGTTATATATCTTTTTATTTTATTAATTTCATCATTAATTATATTTCTATATTCTTCATCCTACATAGTGTCTTCTGTAGGGTATTAGTGTTCACCCCCATGGTCTATAAAATATGCACAGCGGAAAACAAATAAATAAAAGCCATGCAGACCAAACCCTTGATAGAAAGATCTCCTAATCAGTGATATAACCTAACTAACACGTAAGAAGGATGCTTATAGAATTACTTACTTGATCCCACAATAAAGTAAGCTTCTTGAACAACAAGGAACACCTTCTTCTTATCTTGATGCTACACGATCACTTTAAGGTTTATTGGGGAGAATCACCACTTGAATTACATCAGGTATCCACAGGTACTTCACAGTTACAACTAGGGATACGAACCTATACAAATTGGAGAGTACGAAATCGGGTAAACTAAGACGACTAGGAATTCGACTAGAATAAGTCGACCAAAGGTCAACTTAGGGTTTCGACCCTACGGGTTTCGATCCCTTTGATCGGTCACAAGAGAAAAGGTGAGTGTTTCGATCACTTTGATCCCTTTTAGGGTCATGTCAATTGATTTTCTAGTTAGGGTGCTTTCGTATTTATTGGCTTACAAAGGCTTTCCTATTTGCACTACAAGCCCTAGAAAATATCACATAAGTAATAAAAGTTTGACAAAGAGTCAGACTAACCCCTTAGGGGGTCAGCCGAGAACATTATCCCAAAGGGATTAGGTTTTTTTTTCCTTTTATACTACAATATATATTTTTGTCCGGGATGAATATTGTTAGAGCAATAAACTGTCCTTACATGCTTTTAGGGGCATGTTGCTAAATGCTGACTTTTGCTTGTATAATTGCATGTTATTATATCATTCGCAAGTGCGAACTGATGGAGTATGTTCGAGGCATAATAAATAATTACATGGCTAAACTCACGTGAGCCTTTGGGATCACACATATACACTTAGACATCATAAATTATAATATATATTGTATTTATATTATACACGAACCGTGAACTCAAGAGTTGGACTAGACATTTATTGAGCTAGACTTAATAAATTCACATTGGACTCAAGTAATTGAGTAGACCACTTATTTAGTCCATATGTTTTAGTCCATATGTATTCATCCATTGCCTTAAAAGGAGAAGATAAATGTTCAAGGGTAATGTGTAAAATAGTTCAAGATAACTATTTACCAAATCATATACATTACATGTTACTAGACGAGTACCTATGCATAGCAATAAAATTTTATAGCGACAGATAGTTTTAGTGATAAAAAATAGTTTATGGGTTATAAATGAAAAATAATCAAAGTTTGAGGAATTGGGGATTAAACATAATGTTTTAAAACCCGGTTCGACCCGGGTGGTTCAATCGTTCCAGTTGAAAAACGGGTCAATTTAGACAAGGTCAACCCAACGGGTTGGGTAAAAAATGGGTCAAATTAAACTGGGTCAACCCGCCGGGTTGGAAGCATCCCGGGTCAACCCGGTTTTCGATGTGTATTAATAGTTTCATTTTGAAACATATGTTTCAACATTTCCTATATAGTTTCAACTTTCAACATTTCTTTTATTGTGATGTTTAAAGTTTTTTCTTACCTAATATAAATTTTTCAACATTTCACATATTTACTTTTTCACATTAACTATTTTGCTTTTATATGTAATATAGTTTCAACTTTCAACATTTTTTTATTGTGATTTTTTAAGTTTTTTCTTACCTAATATAAATTTTTCAACATTTCACATATTCACTTTTTCACATTAACTATTTTGCTTTTATATGTAGTATATAGATTATTCCCTTGACTAAAAAAAAGGAAAAATCACCATACTGCAAAACCAAACAACGCTGACTAGGGTTTGTTTATTTTATCTCTTCTTGTTTGCTTCAAGATGTAGAGAATACTTGATTAAGGACTAGCATCCTTATTATGTTGATTGAGGTTTAGTGTGACTAATTAACCAAAAAGGCAATCTACTTTGGTTGCTTGGAGTTTCATTTCACAAGTGTTGTGTTCATTCTTGAATGATAAACACAACACTAAATCTGGACAGCTTGACATACGTGTTGTAAAATGGACTTTCCGGATTCGTTACTTATATTTAATGCATTATTGTATTTGTTGTTGAATTTATCGGTAATATTAAGGGTAATTAATAAAATATTTATTACTCAAATGAAACTCCGTAAAATATTGTATCTTGATGGAAGATCAAATTTACTTAAGAGATAATGTCTAGATGATAGATTATGATAATGATTACATAATTATAACCTAGTTAGGAGTTAATTCATACTTGACATCTCTTGTAAGTAAGGGCTTATTCCACCCCATAACAACCCACAAAAACATTACGATCCATCACTAAGAGGAGAGGATTAAGTATAAGATCTTCGTCCTAAAGGTGTTATTTTGTTCATGATGATCTCGTCTCTCGAACTCAAGTAAGTTTTATTGTTATGTTAAATGTGTTTAATTTATGATTACATGTTTCTTGGCATAAAATAATCAATGTGAACAACATCTACTTGGATGTGAGCAGCTCCAGTGAGTGTCGACACGGGAATATTACAGCGACAAACCTCAATGGCGGGGGTGTAGTAGTCGTCGAGTGTCATTGCAGGTTGATCCCATCAGGTGGTGTGCAGTGTGTGACGGTAAAAGAAAAACCCTTTTACCGAAAAACAAAATGAAATGAAAACATGGAATAATGGTTAAGATAAGAAGAGTACATCAAAGGAGGAATGGTTTTTAAAAATTTTGTCATTTTCTTTGTAATGAATTTTAAATCAAAAGACATTAAAGAAATTAAATCAAACACCAGTAAGGGTTTAATAAAAAGACAATGTAGAAGCGGTCTATACTGAGTCTCAACTAATGTTGGGAGAATACTTGTGGATATTAACAGCTTAGTTGTTACTACTTAAATTGAAACATATATATATAAAACTTAGATACATATCAACATATACGCATGATGAATGAAAAATGATTTGTAGGCCTAACTAATGGACGGTAGAACACTATGACGATGTATTGATGATGATGACGACGATGATGCATTACTGCCGAACCTAGTTTTACTAGCACAGATCAGAATATATAGCTCTACTTTATTATCACACTAGTACCAGTACCACCATTATTGAACATATCATCCCAACATCCCAGTTACAACTATTATTTTGCAACTGCAGTACTCTTACATATATTTATCACCCTAACCCACCATATATTCATTGCATCTGCCAACCTCTACAGCTAAAGGCACATGTGTGATATTGATTTAACAGTGATATTCAAATGTATTTGGATAATAGTGACATTTCAACATATTTGGCTAAGTGAGACTTGTTATGAAAGGACTCTAAAAAAGAGAGTCTAACAGATGGTAAAAAAGAATGCACAAGGGTAAAAACGCATGGATATCCTGTTTGTAGAGCTAGAATTGCTGGATAGAGCAAATATTGTGTAGTAAGTTGTTATTCATGTAGTGAAAGTTGTACTAGGTTCTGTAGTTTGGTTATTTTAGCTCTGGAAAAAAGGTTTGGCCAAGTCCTTGGTGGACATCCATGAATATGGAGTCAAAGAAATAGTTGCATAGAGTCAGGGCACAAGATTTGTATTTTCGTCTGTGTTTTCAGTCCATGTTGATGCTTCCCCTGGCTATCAGTCCCTTAAAGCTTCAAACTAGAGATCCATTATCATAAAGAGGCAGTGTTTCCAATTCGTAATGATTACGGAAAACAGTATGAAAGGATGACCACACCATGCAATCGGCCACATAAAGGTCTAATAATGTAAATGGATGATAAAAGCAGCGCAATACAAGATCATATTTTTAATGAATACCTTTTAGGATGAAAGTGTCCTGCATCATACCTCCCTCTTGCACGATCCCATATCTCACTCCGGCAAGATTAAGCATCGTTGTTGTGACATTGTAAAGGAGTAATAGATTATATTTTTATAATACAAGTTTATTTTCACCGGGTATAAACCCTTTACCCAAAAAAATAAATAAATAAACAAATAAATAACGTTCAGACCCGTTACCCAACCAAAACATATTTTACCATCTCTAACTGACCAAAACATATTTTACCATCTCTAACTGAAAAATAATTAGGGTCTTTTTTTTTTTTTTNCGTAGTTGGTCCTGAACAAACAAATAGTATTTCTTTTATTTGCTAAATAGCAAATACAAACAAATTATATGACTATCTTACCCGTTTATATTCATAAAAAGCCACAAATTAGAAGTCTAACAAATTTGTAGATTCAAACCGTAACAAATACACTAATTCATCAGATACTCTTTACTATGCTTGAAATGAAAATCTAAATGACACAAACCCATCTAGATTTTCATAATCGATTATATTCAGATAGAAAAACTACAATAATCAACAAGTTTGCACCATCTTCGTCATATACCCAATTTATCACCATTAGTTACTCTTGAAGCTCCACTTCGGAAAAATGAAGCGGATAATAAAACCTTGAGGGAAGCTGATATGGATGAACAAGTGATGCACTTGGAAGGAGGAACCAACGGTGAATAAGGGGACTATGAGGCATAACCCCCTATGTTAGAAGGGGTGGTAGAGGGAGAAGCACCGGGGCAGGGGTCAGCTGGAAGGAGATGGAGGATTGAAAGGTTATAATGGGATATTGGAACAGATGAGAAGAGGTTTGGGGCTTTTAGGGTATTTCATATATACTATTTGTCATATCCTGGATGGGGATGAGGGGTATTTTTACAACCTTTTACGTTAAGACAATCCATTTGTAACAAGCTAAAAGGAAACAAACAACAAAACTATTTGGGAAAGGAATTGTTACCGGAAAAGCTCATTAAGCAAAAAAGAAACAGCCCTTTAGTCATAGACCTACAGTTGTATTAATGGAAATGAAAGAAAGCAGATTAGTATAAATAACACCCCACTACAAAATATTAGTTCTCGGAAAGATACTCAACTAAGATATGGAAATAATGCTGCTAAATAAGTTGTAAAGCAAAATCGGATCATAAGCACGTCAATCTGTAAAAATCACTCATGTACACACATACCTAATTAAAAAAATCAATCAAGATAATAATCTCCATTATAGTATAGGCTGCATTATATCTCCTAACTAAAATATGTAGTGATTACTTTAGAAGCTACACACATCATATACCTCAAATTATCTTCTACCCAGTTTAAGATCGCTCGGGATTATATATACAGCATCTACACATATTCCACCTTTTGAGTGTGTGCAATCTATCTGCTTCATTGAAAATCTCACTTCAGTTGCAGGATCAGACTCGCTTACAATGAACTCGCCTACTTTGTAGTCTATCCAGCGACCACGTTTGTGGTTTCCGTTTGCATAATCTTCAGCACAATCGTCTAAAAAACATTCTGTAAATGCTTCTTGACCATCGGATGTTGACAAGTCAAACCTTACGGGTTTTATGTCCCATCCATGGGTGTGTTCAAAATACGAAACACGGCGTCCTAACCTTTTCGAAAATCTTCCCAAGTGTATTCTAAATGATAATGTATATATGTCTGCTGGGAGAGAGAACTTAATGGATCCACTAACCTCAAACCACCATATTTGTTGCAAATATGCCACGATATTAAACCTGCAAGCAAAAGCAGAATCATTCTCCTTACCTTAAAGAGCCATAAACTATTGCAAAATACAACAGATGAGAACCTATAGACACGATCTATCCAAAGAAATAATCACTTACTTTTAGAGATTACGCTTTAAATCATGATTAATTGTACCGCTTATGTCATAAGTTTTTAACTGATTTCTCAGTAGAGAAACAATGCACAAAGTCATGTGTTTGACAATTTAAAAAGAGTGTTGACAACTTATTGAAATAGGCATGAACTTCTATACTCATGACACGGTTTGAAACCGATTATGTGATATAGAGCAAGAAGAATCACATAATCAGCTGTAACACACATTATGTTGCAGGAGGGTCTTTTGATACTCTTCAGTCTTCAGCAACTTGAATTCCAAGTGTTTTAAAAGTCAAATTATTTGAGAAACTAATTGGTAAATTAACAAAAGACATTTATATCATGTTAAAGTACAGATATTACAATTTAGAAGTTGAAATTTTTTTTATCAACTATCATAGTATTACTTAATTATAACTAATTTCTAATATGTAAAATGACCTAAGACATTTTTCTCTAGTAATACAACTGCCGATGAAAAGAAAAGGTAAATACTCCTTAGAATAAAAAGGAAGAGTAAATAAGTAATCTTAGTTTTACATCAAATAATTAGTTTTGTTGTAACTGGTATGANTTTTTCTTCTTTTTGAACACAATGATATACATTTAGAAACTTGTACATCAAGAGACCAAGCAAACACACCCAATCCACGCAAGTATCTTATTACATTGGATAACCTGTTTCCTACACTTCCAAAATAAGGAAACTACAAAGCCATGGCTGATAATCCTAATCCTTCAATGACAGCAGATTGCACACAGAAAAGTTGATTACAATGGACCAATGGTTAATTTAGTAATGCTATAGAGCGCCTCTCTACCAAAGTTTGGTTCCTCTTGCCAGAATTCGTTTACCTCCACATCTTTGGAGATGGGGAGGTAAACGGATTCTGGCAAGAGGAACCGACCTTTGGCAGAGAGACGCTAAGTATGTCTAATAAATCATATCCACGATCCACCTTCACTCACAACATCTAATTAGCTGCTGCCTCTCATTTCTAAAAACATAACTTCACCAATTCACTCAAAAGATTTTTTACGCAGTTCTAAAGACCTCTCTCGCGTTAGTATCCATTTTCATATGACAGATTCACTTGAGCTGTCAGCTTATTAGTATCCCTCTTTCGCGTTAGGAATTTCCTATAAAGGTACAACTGAATCCTGTGCTTTCAGGGTCACTATCTCTACTACGGAACTGGCCAACACACTATTCCCGCACTTTCCTAGGTGCGCCTCTACATCTACCAAAAGTGGGGTTGTTGCAAAAATAGAATGATCATTCGTAACGAGAGCACAAACATTTACGGCATAAACTAAAGCTAGCTATAAGTGGTGGCCCCTCTGATGCCCCACACCGTTGCAACAGGAGGGGGCTTTCCCAGCAGCCTTTGCCAAAAGATAAGTACTAACTAATAAGTAATAAGCAAGCGCCTATATTTGACAATCCTCTTGTGGCTTGGTCTGATGCAATACAACACTTCAATTTCACCAGAAGTAGCAAAACCCACAAATTCTTGATAATGAAAAACATCAATATCATAGATGTCGATAACATGTTAGTCAAAACTCAAAAGGCCTGAGAAGTTGCAACTACTAGAAGAAAATTATTAATTGACTACTAATGCAACTATACAAGTTAGCACTAACAACTGAATAGTCAAGGGAGCTACAACAAAGACGACATACTCAAAAAAGTTTGAAACATCATTTTGGTTCATTTCGCTTGATTGTTTTATAGGTTAAAGTTATATACCAAAGAACCTTCTTTTGAGTGTAAACTTTTTATATTTATGTTGGATGATTCCAAACCTAGATTATCATATCATAACTCGCATTATTTTAAACAGTGAACTAAAAAAGCATATGTTTCGAATCCAACCTGGATTCTTCGGTATGAACCCAATTCCAGTATCTTCGATCTTCTATTCCAGTAATTGACATCGACTTGGTGGAGATCGACAAGCAAACTCTTCCAGTAACTTTATCCAGCCATACTTCCTGCAATATTAAAAACTTCAAAAAGATGCATTTTAACTAAGACATGAGTCATAACACTTGACATGCAAGGAAAGCTGAAACACTGAAAATAGTTACCACTCGCCGAAAAACAAAAACAGTGACAAAAACTAAACTACTAAACCAAGGCACTGGTTTTGATAGCATATTAACTAACCTGGAATTGCTCATACTATAACTCTAGCTACATGACGACATACTTGAAAAAGTGTATTTAGAATGACTGATATTATCCAATATCCATAAGACTTGCAATCCATGACTTCTCATTCTATGACACTGAAGAAAACACAATTCATATCACTTTTCCATTCTGGTTGCTGATGACATAATCTAATTACAGTTATACAGATCAAATCCCCATCTAGCTCTACAATCTTTACTATTAACTAAATTTACATATTATGATGAATGTGTCACCTATGCTAATTTGGGTTTCAGTTAGTTATTTTTTATCATTTAGATAACCATGGTTTCCCACCTTCTTGGCCAATTAATCCATGGCGTTTGAGCCACCGCAACACAGACACAAACTGGGTTTGGGTAAAGCCCTCCCCTTTTATGAGAAGGTTGTTGTGGTCACATCAGAGTAGTTTGCACCTAGCAGGAATTGAAGTTGAAACCTCTAAAATTTTAGGGATGATAGCCACGACCCTTTAAGTTACAACAAAAGTTAACATATGTTCAACGTTTCACTACTACTCTACTAGCAATACACTTGCATTGAATGGTATTAAAGACTCGGGAATTTCAATCATAGATTCACTCATTCACCCCATCATGATATAATCACAAAACATTATTAACCAGCAACATTGACCCGCACACACATGCCGCTCTAAGAACAATATCTGGAAGGCAATGTTCATACTCACTTAGCCCAAGCTAAAGAAAGTGAAGTGTCAGTGAAGGTGACTATTTTTTCTCGTAAGGTCCTCCCATCCCGAACCAGAATCAGCTCACCTACGCGTACGAGAGCTAGTCCCAAAGTTGCACCCCATGTGGATTGAACATTGGTCCCCACTAAAGAACCCTAAGCCGCCACCACTAGGCTAAGGCCTTTGTTTCACCCATCATAATATACACATCCATAATCTTAACCAATTACAAAAGAGCCTTTTGCAAAAAAATTGTGTATAGAATATAGGCGAATTAGTAATTAAGATAACATACTATCAAAATTGCGAAATTATCCAATAACATGTGGAGGTCTACAATGTAAAAGTTGTTGCACAAAACTGTTTGCAAACCTTTTTTTGATCATTTTGATAGTATGGTACCTTAATTAGGGGGTGTTTGTTTAAGCTTATATAGCGGGCTTATGGCTTATTTGGTTTTCGGCTTATGTTTCATAAGCTCACTTTTTGTGGCTTATTTTGAAACTTGTGAGATTATATAAACTTATCATGACATGATAAGATTGTATAATAAAAAAATCTCAAAATAAGCCAAGAAAAGTGGCTTATGAAACATAAGCCGAAAACCACATAAGCAATAAGCCCGCAATATAAGCCGAAACAAACACCCCCTTAATTAGGAATAAACAATTAGTTCAGAATATCAGATAGACTTTTTGCAGAAATCCCATTCAACAAAACCCAATTGCCTAACAAAACCCTAATTCACAAAAACTATTATTAAAAAAATAAAATAAAAAAATAACGAACCTTAGTACCATCATCAAAGGGAACAGGTTTCGAAAGAAGTGCAAAAACATCTTTTTTACACAAACCCTCATACTTATCAACCGGCAAAAGAAGAAGCAGATCCTTATAGTTATCGGGAAGCTTGGAATCCCATACAGCATCAGAAGAGGCCGCGTCGCGAAAGGCGCGGTTCAAACGAGCTAAATTACAAATCTCAGGTGGTGTAAGATATAAAAAAACACAAGCAACACAGCTACCTGGTATGTCACCTAGTCCTGGCCCTCCTCCATTTGTTGGTTGACCACATTGATCAGTTAGATTTGATAAGGATGATCCCATGTTTTGTTTTGGTTTTTGGGTTTTGTTTTAAGTCATGGATGATTAGATGGTGTTTGTGTTGGTGGTGGTGGTGTTTGAGTGACAGCTTTTTTGAGGTTGTTTAGATTTTGTTTTTTTTATTTTTTCTTTTTTAGTTTTAGGTTTGGTTTGAGAATGTGAATTTGGATTGGGTCCACACGTTGTCGGATAAATGCGGATGATATTTCCATTTCTTTATGAGAAAATTGCAAAAATCGTCCTTGTGGTTTGGCCAAATTGCACGTTTCGTCCTTACTGTTCATTAATTGCAAAAATGGTACGTTGACTGCACTGTTTCGTGCACTTTTGGTCCCTTGACTTAACTGGCGTTAAATGGACTCCGTTAGCAGTTACACTTTAGCCCCTTTTGGTTAACCACCATTGCAGCACCCATCCTTTAACATATAATTTAATTTTTTTTCGAATTTTTGAAAAAAAAAAAAAAAAATCCTCCGTTTTTTTTCTAGTTTTTTTNCCTTACTGTTCATTAATTGCAAAAATGGTACGTTGACTGCACTGTTTCGTGCACTTTTGGTCCCTTGACTTAACTGGCGTTAAATGGACTCCGTTAGCAGTTACACTTTAGCCCCTTTTGGTTAACCACCATTGCAGCACCCATCCTTTAACATATAATTTAATTTTTTTTCGAATTTTTGAAAAAAAAAAAAAAAATCCTCCGTTTTTTTTCTAGTTTTTTTTAATATTTTTTTTCCTCAGCTTCACTTTAGCCCCTTTTGTCCCTTTTTTTTATGTTTTTATTCGTTTTCATCCGTTTATTTGTTTTTATCCGTTTTCCTTACGTTATGTCCGTTTTTTTTGCATTTTAGTCCGTTATTATCCATTTTTATAAGTTTTTGTCCGTTTTTCTTATGTTTTATCCGTTTTTCTTACATCTTAGTCCGTTTTTATCCATTTTTGACATATTGAAAATTTTGAATTTTTTTTTTCAAAACACAAAAAAAAAATAATAAAAAATAAAAAATGAAATTATTTTAAAATTCTTTGTAAAACAAATTTTCCAAAAAAAATTCAATGTGCCGCAAATACTTTTTTGAAAAAAATTGATAATTCTTTTTGTAACAAAAAATTTAGAAAAAAAAAATTCAAAAAAAAATTTCAAAGAAAAATTCCAAATTTTTCTTTTTCAATGTGCTACAAATACTTTTTTGAAAAAAATCTGAAAATTCTTTTTCTAAAAAAAATTTTCAAATAACAAAAAATTCCAAAAAAATTTTTCAATGTGCCGCAAATACTTTTTGGAAAAATTTGAAAATTCTTTTTGTAAAAAAATTTCCAAAAAAATATTTCACAAAAAAATTGATTTTTTTTTTCAAAATTTTCAATATTTCACAAAAATTTATATAAAAAGGTTTTGTATAAAAACTTTTTTATACAAAAAGTTTTTATATAAAACATTTTTAAAATTTTGGAAAAATAACATAAGAAAAACGGATAAAAACGGACAAAAACGGATAAAAGTGGATAAATACATATAAAAATGGATAAAACGGACAAAAACGTAAAAAACAGTGCAAAAAGGGCTAAACTGTAACTGAGGGAAAAAATAATAAAAAAATTCAAAAGAAAACGGAGATTTTTTTTTCCCAAAAAATTCGAAAAAAAATTAAATTATAGGTTAAAGGATGGGTGCTGCAATGGTGGTTAACCAAAAGGGGCTAAAGTGTAACTGCTAACGGAGTCCATTTAACGACAGTTAAGTCAAAGGACCAAAAGTGCACGAAACAGTGCAGTCAACGTACCATTTTTGCAATTAATGGACAGTAAGGACGAAACGTGCAATTTGGCCAAACCACAAGGACGATTTTTGCAATTTTCTCTTTCTTTATTAAATCTTTCGAATTTTATCTTTTTTAGGTTCTATCATTAAACTAAGGTTGCGTTTGGTATCTGACTATGAGAATGCCACTATAACTATGAAAGTGATTAAAGGCCCATTTGATTGGGGTGTATGGGTATAAATCTATGACTTTGAAAGTCATTAATGTTGTTTGGTTGGTTATGGGGCCTACCACAATGGATTGAGGATACCCAAATGTGAAGGTTTCCTCATATCTTATGTGTGTGGGTGGTTTCATCATACCCTTCATTACCATTTCACCCTATACCAACACCCATACCCATTGTGATTTATAACAACAAACCAAACACACCCTAAATGTGTTTGTTTAGGATGAGGGGGTCCACAACTATGGTAATGAATGATAGAAATGCTCCATACTCCATATACCTCAAATGGGTAGGGTATGGATCTTTCATACCGAGGGGCCCACCACTACTATCAAAATCATTCTCATTGTGATTGATGACGGCATACCAAACGCACCCTAAGGTGAACAACCAAGGCTAATGCTAACAGTACAACCGACCATGATTTGTTATTGGTGATCAAAATGGCGATCGTAACTTCTTTTATTTTTTTTAAAAAATTAAAATTTCATTAATATATTATGCCAATATTAAGTGCAATAACAGGAATTCAAGTAAATTTGGTGGTTTGCATTGTAAATTCCATGTTGGATCGATATACTCTGACCAAACTAACTATGTAGCTTGTTAAGGGCTTAGTAATCTTGGATAAATCCTAAACTACTAACAATGAAACACGGAATGACTTTGTTAAATATGTGGAACCTACTTAAACAAAGCTTAAGAAGAATAATAAACTTCAACGATTCTATTAACTCTTTGAATCTGCTTTGATACACAAACTCACAAACAACCCTAACAACTCTAATATCGAACTTGTAGTTTTTCTCTAAAAACGTATATCTCTAATGCCAACCTAGGGATCCTTTTATAGGCACAAGGAAACCCTAGTCGGTTTACAATACTTGAACGACAAGTAAACTAACTTTAACTTAGAATATTCTAGAATTTACATAATATTCCTTAATCTAATCTTTGCAGTACTTTGACTTTTATCAACGAGCAGTACTTTGACCATGTATACTCCAACAGTACTTTGCAGTACTTTGACTTGTATCAACGAGCAGTACTTTGACCATGTATACTCCAGCAGTACTTTGATATCCAGCAGTACTTTGATATTATACCCCAACAATCCTCCCCTAACTTGAATTCTACTTGCTTGACTTCAAATTTCTTTGTAATCTTTGAAAAAAAAAATCATCTTTATCTTCAAGGAAAGGTTGTATCTTTTAAAGTATGTCTCGTTGTTGTTTTGTTACCATCAATGTATAGTTAGTATCTGCAATTTTTATCAGCAACAATTCTTTTGTCTTTACAGCAACTTAAATTCTTCTCAGCTACTCAGCAACATAAGGTACATCAAATCTGTTAAGTTTCATACTATTATCATCACTTCCAGGTGTGTTAACTCCTGTGAGAGGTGAATCATTGAAAATTAATGGATTTTGATGTCTCTTTACCAAAGCCATTAACTCTGGAGTAGC